>SDVV010003432.1:0-21402 GCA_016164225.1 Gammarus roeselii | reverse complement strand
CCCCCCCCCCCCCCCCATTACCGCCAACCCCACCCCCACCAAACCCGAACAAAGCGTCGCCAGCAACCCCACCGTCACGTCCAACAACACCACCAACGCCACGACCACCAGGGCCCCCACGCACCTCAGCAACACCGCGCTCACCGGAACCACCGCGCAAACCCTAACCCCGACGACCGCCAGCAGCAACACCACGACCGCCAGCAACACCGCCGCTGCCAACACCGCGACCGCCAGCAGAACCACGACCGCCAGCGACACCCCGACCACCAACACCGCAGCCAGACGGAAAGCCACGGCCGCCAGCACCACAAAGAACACCAACACCGTGACCACCAGCATCACCACGAAGACCCCTCCGGCTGCCATCATCACCAACACCAGCACCGCCACTGTCACCGCGGCCATCGTCCCTCCGGCTGCCATCACCACCACTTCCTTGATGAGAGCCCCGCAACACTGCTCTTCTAGCAATCAACTCCAGACGCTGACGGTAGGTCAGGTCTCTCTGAATATACACAGATTTAAACTCATCAACATGCATGAACCCCTTTGCAGCATTCAGCAATGCATACCTCTGCTCATCGTTCTCAACACATGCTCTAAATAAGCCATTAGCATTCAGACACTTCATGTCACTGCAATCGTGCCCACATTCAGAACTCCACAGATCCTATCAAACATTCTTTTCACCACCTCAGCATCACTCAATCCAAAACCTCTCAAAACAACATACCTTCTATGACGCTTCTGAACTTCCAGCTCTCTCAGCTCTTGAACGCACCACCCCACCATTCACCAAACTGGACATGCTCTCGTCAATTATACCCATCACAACTTCTGTAGATAGGCCGCCACTGACTCCACCACTCTCAGCAGCAGACCTAGCTACTCTCTCCTCAATCATGATCTCCACTTCCTCCACAGACAGCTCAGCACCGCTGACAACAGCAGAAACACCTCCCACAGCAGGCATTGCATCCAACCTCTCAGACACTTCAGACAGCCTCTTAGAGATTGATCCCACAGCAGCAAGCAGCTGATCAAATGCTGACAGAAGATCCGACTTGCTTCCACCACCAACACCAGGCACCATCCCGGATCCACTCCTGCACCAGCAGCAAAAATACTTCACAGCATTCCCTCCTTCCCTACACACACAGTCAATGACCCCATTGTCAATCCCAAAACATGTCGGATCTGCATAAAATTCAAAACCACACAAGAAAAATCTAATCGAGACGCCACCAACGATCCGGTCACAGAAGGAACAGCGCGCACACAACACCAGAACCACCGTAGTGCATTGAGGCGCCCCCAGCACTGACATGCATAGATGCCCCAGGCCCCCCAGCACCTGCGCCCCCCACACCAGAACTGCAGACCCTACCAGACGACTACAAAGGCAAGCAATGCAGATCTTTGTCATCCTCCGCAGCATTCAGCAACGCGATGAGAGAAGACACAGGCGACACCGCCCCATCATCCGCCTCAGGGCCACCACCGTCACCACACGCAGCACCAGGTGAGTCAGGAAAAAGTTTTTCATTGTGGTCTGCCTCCAGGCAACCTTGGACCCTGGAAGACACATTTATCTTCCTGACAATTTTTGGGTCCCAGTCTGAGTTATTTTCCATCTCCCACATGGCCTCATTGAAAAAATCTTCGCTTTTGAGGGTTGGTAAAGCATTCCTTGTTTACATGGTAGGGGAACAAATCTTCTGCCTTGAGGTTGGTCGTTTCTCTGGTACCGTAGAATATGATGGGGTACTTCTTGGGGGGGTCCTCTGCCAGGTTCTGGAACAAAGGGCTCAACCCTTCCAGGCCAATGCGGATGTTCTTTAACCTTGGCAAAAACTAACTCAAGAGGTCTGAATCTGACCGAAAACATGGAGGATGACACAATGGTTGACAAAAATTTCAACAAGTTGTTGAGTCACTTTGATAGTTCTTGAGTCACTTTTATAACAATCCCACCACTACAAACCTTGGAGTGACTTATGACAAATATGACATTCAAACCTCACACAAACATCAGCACTCATCATAATTATCAGTAGCTGCCTTCCCTCACAAGTGCAGCAACTTCAGCAGGGTTGCCCACCATGACAATAATTTCGTTTTTGGCGGCTAAGACAACATCTCGAGTGGGCCCTACGCATGTGGGTTGCTGAACTGCACAACAGCAGGCTCCGTGGTGGCGAGCATTCCCATAGTTGTGTGCCCCTATTCAAATGGATCGTTGTCTATGGTTTCATTTTGGAATACAGCTGTGGTTGCGTGAACTGCTGTAAAACCGCCATCGCTTCCCTCAGTACCAGGAAGAATAATGAAGGTAAAGGAAGACTATTTACAACCCGAAATTTGTGCCTCTATTAGCAGATAGTAAAGAACAATCGTCTGTGCTCAATCACATCAAGCTAATATTGCAGTTGCAGGTATTATTGGAAAGGATGTTTATCCAACAGATTCGTGAGAATTTCTTGGCCGGTCGTGTCTGGACCAATCCAAGCCCAAATATTCTGTAGAGCAGCCTAGATGCTATTCGTAGTGTGTTGCTTCCTGCACGGAATGATGGTGGTGTTGACAGTAAGTTTGACAATGCTGCTTCTCATTTTGAGCAACTGTGTTGTCAAAGCTCTCCAACCAGTTTATTCTACCGGAGGTGCGGGGTAGTTGCAGCAGCTGTTCATATGCTACTTGGATATAGATTCTACAATGTATTCTGGCAAGCAACTATTTGAGTAATCAAGAAATGGCGAAAACATGTGGCCAATCCGCTCAGGTTCCAGACAGGGACAAAGCAGCTGCCGTGCTGGATGGGAACTATTGGTCAAGCGCATCTGAGCAGAGTGAAGAGATCATCAGAGGGAGTTCTCAAAAATGAAACTTCGGTTTGGAAGACCTTCACACTGCAGCTCAAAATACCAATTCTCACAGCCAAAGGAAAATAACACAGGCGAGGATATGTGGATATGAAATTTCAAGTGCGTATGAGGAGTCTGAGGACGTCTCTGAAGACAGCAAAGCTGGGAACTGTGAGACCATTACTCAAAGAAGAACATGTGGCAGAATTCTCTGGGAAGCTGTGATCTCTGAACTTTTTGATGGTGCATGGGCCCAAACATTGGAGCAGTTTTTTTCAACTTATGAGCATTATTTTTTGAAGAAATATGAGAGAGTGAACGTCACTGCACAAAAGTACTTGCAAAGTTCCTATTGGGCAATGTTAAAGAAGCGTTTAATGCACTTGGTGATTATAAAATAAATTATTCACTGGTGAAGACTTTGTTATAAAAGTGGTACAAATCCCAGAAAATTCATAGTTAAGTCAGGAGTAATGTTGGAGTTTAAGAGAGTTCGTATGAAGGAGGGGGAGACTTTTTCAATATATTTCACGAAGCAAGAAGAAATTGCCAGGAGAGCTTTTCCCAGGAATACCAAAACAAGGGCCAAACAATTCATGGTTAAGGCCTTTAGCACTGCTCCTGGATGGTTTGTGGAACGAATTGAGACAGTGGCGGGAATGAAGGTGGTTGTGAATTTGGAAAAAACTATTACCTGGGGAGTAATGGTTCGCCTGGGCAAAATATCATGATCGAAAGATGACTGAACTCTGTGGTAGTACAATTGAACCCGAGTGCCCGACTGCCTCGTGCCCCCAACTCTGTCGTGGATAAATCTATTGATGTTCAGGAGTCCTCCACTGGCATAAAAGAGAGCAAGATATTCAGTAACAGCCAGTGGAGAAAGGGAAGAAAAGCTATTTCACTTTGTTTTTTTTGCAGACGTCGTAGGCATGTGGTGCTAGGTGTTGGACAAAACAAGGTGCTTGTTCATTGTGTGGTAGTTTGCAACATGCGTCTCAAAGTTGTCCTAGGCTTCCTCTTGCTGAAAATATTTCACAACTGGGTATTGACTCTCCATCTGACAACCATTGGGGAGGTGATCATGCACATTTAATCAGAATGTTGTACATCATGACCATGTCTGTCCAGTTCATTGGGTAAAGCATATTAATTTAAACTATTAGGCTCTAACACTGAGGGGATAGTGAATATGCTTGTTCCAGAAGATCCTCATAACAATTTTATTGTGCCAAATCTAACTACTTTTGATATTGCCCAATCTGATACATTTGCTTGTTTGGGGCTGGACTCCAATGATGGATAGCAGCTTAATGAAAATATTTTTATGGTGCGTCCACTGCCTTCATAGTATTACCAATTGGCTAGTCAGGAAACACAAAACCTATGCAATGAGCTAGTGAGTGATCTTGTCGCAAACAGGCAGATTACATATATCAGAACTGCAGTTGGTACCGCACCACTATTTATTGATGTTTTGACTCCTAAAGATGAGACCTGGGAGATATTACCTAGCTGACAAAGTGGCGGAAGTCTGTTCTTCTGACACCACAAATCGTCATTCAAGTTTAGATCCTGCGTGTCTTATCTGATTGCAATGTAGATTTGTTCTTTGCTCCCATCATGTTGCGTTAGCCATCATAATTTGGTTCCAACAAGAACTTTAATTTTCCTAGTGGCGTCTTGTATGTTGTATCCGATAGGATACTTGATTAGTGAATGTAGTCAGCAACTGCACTAACTGCAAAATCAGCCTCTGGTTAGTGAAGGATTGTCTTGTATTCCATCAAGCTTGCAACAGGCTGGTGGAGAGGAGTGCTGTAGGGCATGCCTTCTACTGTTTCTTGTGTTGTTTAATATTCTGTTAGCCTGTTTCAGACTTGAATTTATTATATAAAAATATTCTAGTTTGTTTCAGAATATAAAATTTGTATTTTTAGCTGCACTGGTGACAAATTGGAGATAATAGTCCTTATCAGTATTTTGTGGTGATGAACCAGGTTTATCAAAGTTGCTGGTAGTCATTGCAGATACCATGACTGCTCTTGGTTGCCTTGGCTCTTTTATTGTGCTGTGTTTTAATGAAGTATAGTAAAACTTGTGATTGCATTTTACTTCTCCCTTTAGGTGCACCTAATCCTATATCAAATAAATTTGTTTGGTGGATGCCGTTCTAGATCCGTTTGCTAGAGGACTCTGTCTGTGAGGTGTAAACTACTAAACTACATTTCTTGCAAGTAGCTATACTTTAAAAGAATATGAAAAAAACATGAGTTTCCACATATTTTTGCTGTAGCTATACTCCTGAATCCTTCCCCAAAAAAGCTAGAAGTGGATACAGGTGGGTGCCAAATACGAATAAAATTTAAAATCAGTACAACTATTTTTGGGAAACTGATATAACATTGAAACAAAGCTCAATTCAAATAAAACTATGTTTAGTTTTATTTTCAGACATTTATCCTATGAAATGACCAACGTCAGCAACAGTAAACTTTTCAATATGACAGTCAAAACTTGCAAGAATTTGCCAGATGACTTCATTGATGATTGAGGTGATGACTTTTCTTGTTTTTTTTTTATATGTCATCAAGTGATGCAGGTTTTGATGAAAATAAATGATCCTTGACTCAACAGAGGAAGAAGTTGAGTGGAAAAAGGTCAGCTGTTTTTGGTAGCATGGGATTCACTTGTGTGAAATGACTAAGAGAATCTAGCGGTCAACCAGTCCATGAAATCTTCTGAGGTGTGCCACAAGGCTCCATCTGACTGAAACCACATCTCATACGTCCATTTGCATTCAAAAATAGTTTTAAGCATCTCAACGTACCTCTCAGTTCTAATTGTAGCTGCTTTGCTGATTTCAGCAATTTGGAATAAGAACCGATCAATTTTGTTTGCGCTGTTTACACCACATCTTTGGAAAATGCAATTGTTCAACAACATCAAATGCAGGTTTTGTGAGCAGACTACCACTGTATTTTTTTGGCATAGTCCCAGTCAAGTATTTAAGGTAATCACCACTAAAAATAAGTTGATTGAAAGTGATGTCGTTTAAACCATCCCTTTGGTTTTCAAGTAGAAAACAAGCTTTTCCTGTCATTCATTGACTGATAGCAGTTGACTAACTTGTTTACAAGTCTAGGAAAACAACAACAGGACAATTGGCCTAAACTAGTTTGCAAGACTCAACACGGAGACTTTTTATATAATCATTCTCAAAGCCATTCTCTTCAGTTCTGTCTCTGCTGCCAAAATTCTTGTCATCCTTGTTGAGCAATGATTTTGCTTGCACTCTAGTTTCAGCAGTTCATTCAGTAATTGACATGTCGGAATTTCCTTTGATGAGGTTCTTCACCATGAATTCTGTTTGCCCCTTATGAAAGTTCTTCTGAACTGTTCCTAGAGTCCTTTTGAATCCATAGACAATCCCAAACTTTTGTAGGGTCCCAGCATTAAGTGCCATTGTCAACATTTCTTCAATGATGAACATGCATGGGTTGGAAGTCAGCAGTTTTATGCTGTTATCTATAACTGACATCAATTATGAGCATGTCAGCTATATAAATGTTAAGCATATACATGATAAGGTGGACATTTTCATGGATAAACTTATGTGGAAATAAAACGCGCTATCTTTTTATTGAGACAGCGCTTTGTTTCAATTTAACATCTCTTGAACAAAAAAGTTAGCATGATTTTGCAATGTATACATTTTTGGTGCCCGCCCAGTATTCCAAAAAATTCTTAACCCAAATATGTTGAGAATGATATGTATAAACGGTTGCCATTGTCAATAGACCAATATGCATGTGAGTGAAATGTTGACGCATTAGAACCATCAGCTATACTTTGAGTAGGATTTTCAAATTGCTGAGTAGAATTTACACTATTAGCTGGTTGAAACTATTTCTTGTATGAAAATTTTGCTCTGAACAGTTATTTGAAAATTTAGAACAATACAGAACAATAATGAACTGCAAAGCACCCTATAAAACATGACAGAAGAACAGAAAAATAATGAGCTGCAGATTAGACATGAATTAAGAAGCAATTTGAAAATCCTAGTGCTTTGCTATTAGCATCGTCTTCCTCTAAGACAAAAAATGGCGGCAAATATCTCGACATTGTGAACACTTACAAAAATAAGTCGTTAACTTGTCATATTGTTGCAGTCTGTCTGCACAGTGGTGAAGGGGGCGCCAACACAATACAACATTGCCTGTACGGCTGGGTCTGCTCACCTGCAGTATCGGGGTGCGTGTCCACAGCTCCGCCATGATGCATCCTGCGCCCCACACGTCCACTGATGGGCCGTAGTTGCGCTCCCCGAGGAGAAGTTCGGGAGGCCGATACCACAGCGTCACCACACGATTAGTGTACCTAAAGCGAGTAGCACAGCATCATCACACAGTTTGCATACACGAAGAAGGAGCCGCAGCATCAACACACAAATAGTGTATTGGAAGAAAGTACAACAGCGCCCCCACAAGATCAGTGTGCAAGAAAAATGTCACCACATGACAAGTGTACCTAAGAAGTACCAGAGCGTTACCCCACAATTATGGTATCTGACTAGAGTACCACAGCCCAACTCAGTGGTACCACAAAATCATAATACGATTAGTGTACCCAAGTAAAATACAACAGCATCACCACATGATTAGCATGCCTGAAGAGTACCAGTTCAACAGAATTGTACCACAGCATCACCATACTATTAGATCACCTGATGACAGTACAGCAGCATCAATAAATTGAGTTATTGCTACCATGCCAATTGAAAACTTATGCACCTGTTGTATACGCCCTATGCTAATTTGATTTGAGCCTCATTTCCACCGGAGCCTCATTTCCACCGGAGCCTCAACGCGAGTCAAAACAGGCTCCCCCGTAGGGATCAATGATTCCAGTAGGCTTGCACACCTCTGTAGACAAGTAAAACAATGTTGTCAAAGTTTTAGGACAATTTTGAAAATTTAATTCATATCACACGAACGCTGGTGCGCACAAAAAAAATGTTTAGACAAAACGGACCTCTGCTTCCAATCATCAAGAGCTTTAGGAGTAATATGTATGCAAGCTAGTGCGTACAGGTAGCATCGCAAGACTGGTACAAGGTTTACAGACTGGTGCACGGAAAAAGTCAGCTTTGACCGCAACAAAACGCAAGGTTTACAGCAATGCAGTCCAGTTAAATTACTGAACATTGTAATTTTTAAGATAAGATAAAGACTCAGACAAAAGGAATCCCTGACTCCAATCATTTAGAACTTCATGAGTGATATGTATGCACAATTAGTTTAATTAAAATTGGTACAAGGTCTACAGCTACACAGACCAGATCAACTCCAACTTCAACACATCACAAGGTTTATAGCTACGCAGCATAGGTCAACCACAGTACTCCTCTGATATACACAAGTTACCTAGTTAAGCGGGTCAGGTCGGTTACAAAAATTACATATGGTCTGTGCACGCTCCAGCAAGCACAGACTGGAAAAAAAACTCATTCACAAAATCACAAACAGGAACTATCACACTAATACACTTGCAATATAGATGACAAAATTTTAGATAAGAAGGAAAGGGCATGTTCATCGTGGGCTGAAAAACTGCTTAGATTTGACATCACATTTATTGTTCAGGAGAATAGGGTGGTAGCAGGGTGGGAGGAAGAGGTCTCTTGGGAGCTCGATGGGTCCCGGAGGGTAACCCAGGTCCCCCAAGCGCCCTGAGTCCCACGAGACCACTCATCTCAGCTCGGCTTGTCTTGACTCGTTTGGGCCAGTCTCGATTCGTTGCGCCCAACTTGACTCGCCTCAACATGTTTTGTTAAAACACTCCATCTTTATGCTTACAATATGTAGCCAAAGTGTGAGTTTCTCGCAATGCAAGCTGCTGGATAGGGCTAGCCTCCACCAAAAGATGCTTCCTTCAGCAAACAGATGTGTGCCCTCGGATTTGGTTACTCGTCGAAGACCCGTTGTCTAATGGGGGGTCATTTGTGCCTGTCTGTTGTAACGAGATCAGCAGTTTTGGTGACTGGTATAGGGGTAGCAGCAGCTGGCTATGTATTTATTCTCTATTGCCTTCATAGCCCTGTATGTATTACCAAAATGGAGGAGTCTGGGATATTTCTGGTGTGCCAATATGAGATAAGAAACCGGGGGGACATGCCCCTCAGAGGTTGACAAACGGTAGGGCTACTCCCTGATTGGACAATTCCCTTCTCACGCAAGAGAAGCAAGGCGCCTGCCTCAATGTAAGACTGTCAGTCGTGGCAGCAGTGTGTAGTTGGGGAATGTAAGGTACACTCCTCATTCACAGCGCACTTTCTTTCTGTCTATTTTAATCACTTACAATTACAAGCCTCTGTGTTTGTGCAATTGTAAGTTTATTCAGATATCATAACAGCTACACAATATCAATTCTATACCTTGACTTGTAGTTGCTCTTATTATAGTATCACAACCATTATTCATGCTCGTATGAGAAATACCCTGTTTACTAGTTATTGTTACATTATTCAAATAATATGATACAAATATTTTGTCTTCATTACAACCTTGCTCCACCTTCAATGCATTGAACAACCCTAAAATCTGAAGTCCACAACAGTTTCAACTGATCTTGAAGCACCTCGACCAGTCTCAACGCGGCTCTCCCTCTCTGCGCCGGTAATCCTGTGGACTACAGTAACTTATTTTTCGACTCAGGCATTTCAGGGTGGGAGCGGAGTAAGGAGGAGGGAAAGGGGGGGGGGCATAGGCTACTCAAGTCCCCCGGGTATCCAAGCTCCCCAGGTCCCTTGAGTCCCTATGTCTCAGCTCATCTTGGCTTGTCTTGAATCATATTGGCCAGTCTTGTCTCGTCGCCCCCAACTCGACTTGTCTCCACATGTTTAGACTGATCTCAACGCAGCTCGGCCAGCCTCAACGCGGCTCTCCCTCTCTGTGCTAGTAATCTGTGAACTGGAATAGCTACTTGTTCTACTTAAGCATTTTACATATATACATTTATTTGTATGGGCTTTACAGCGTGAGGAGGGGGGAAGCAGGGGTCCCAGGGTTGAGGGGCCTCAGGAAGGTCTGAAAGTTTCTCAAGGGGGCCGCAAAGGGTCTCATGAGTGTCTCAAAGGGCCCCAGAAGGGTCCAAGTACATCCACCTATATCCTCCTGGTCTTCCAAGTCTCACAGGTTCCCGAAACTCTCGGATCATTCGAGTCCCGCGGGTACCACGAGTACCGCCCATTCATCGGGTCACCTATTCTCAACCAGCCTTGGTTCGTCTTCACTCATGGCCTCCCCCTCGACTAGTTCCTGCTTGCCTCAACCTGCCTTGACTCGTCTTGTCCCCTCCACGCACAGTGTCATTTAAAACTTTCACACTCAAAGATCAACATCAACATCAACATTATTTCACTGTTTAGCCATAAAAAAATAGCTGTGCTTAAACATTTATAAGGCGTCTGGGAGAGTGCAAATTCTCTCACCGTAGGTAGGACTAGACTTACACACCACATAGTCCACCAAGGGCAACTGCGGGTGTCTAATGATACGTAATTGAATAAACAATCCAAAAATGATCACCATAAAAAAAAAATGAGATGAATAATAGGGGCCACAAAATAAGAAATTTTGAGAAGAAAAATGAAGTGTTATTGGTCTATAAAATGAATAATCGTCCATCCACCCCAAGCCTGTGCTGACCAGGTATACATTGTTTGTATAGGCCCCATGCTGAGCTCCTACTGTGTGCCGGCGGAGGCCAGTATCTTATTATATATACATTTCATTGCTCCAGTGTCAATTAATCACGGTTTCAGCAATGATGTGTTTAAAATTTTTGTTGAGATCAACTGTCGCCTATTAATAACTGCCTTATAATGGTGGAAGTTGCTGAGACTCTCCCTGAGATATTCAAAGATAGTGTGTCAGTACTGCAAAGAGAAAAGGAGTCTCAACCTGACAAGTTGACTGGGAGGAGTAAGCATACTGGACAGGTGGCGGATTCTGAGTAGCTTAGCGATTCTCTCATTGAAATGAGAGCAAAAGTTACCAATTGCTCCACCCCAGGCATCCTTTCAGGAGCAGATCTTTCATGGAAGTGTTGGATGAAAACAAAAATACATTTTTCAAATGATGTATCCAAACTATTGATTGGAGTGAGTTGTCACTGTCACTTGGTGGGCTTCAACAAGCAGTTAAACATAGAGCTCCCAATGAGATCAAAGCTGATTCGCCCATGGTGGTCTAGTTCTGTCGGGTCAGACTGGTTGTGAACCAGAATTTGCACGGACTGCTTGAGAGGGGATCTCCTGTCAGGAAGACAGAGGATGACAGGAACAACCAGGAGAACTCACCCGGTGTGTGTTTGATGACTGCTTCAACTCCAGTGTGTCTGGGGTGCTGGGTTGGCAGGTTGCTGCTGATGCTCAGGGTATCACTTATGTGGGAGCAGGGCAGATGATTGTATTGACAGTTTACAATAACTTTGTGCTTTCTGTGGATGCCTCTTGACTGTAGGTTCTATTGACGGTCATGACTGTTGTAGGTCTTTTAACCCAGTCTCAAATTGGGTTGGATTGAAGCGAGGTGTGATAGATGGGCTCCTGGGTGATAGAGGTTGTGCTATTACATACCATAGCATTCAGCGAAGGTGTAGCCAACCTGAAACACAAACTATGGTGGGCAGTATCGACAGTAGTCGACAAATCTGCTTTCAATTGACTGGTTGTGGCGGTTGGGGCTTGGTGTGCTCAGGTTCGAATGCTGATGAGAAATACACTGACTGCCCAGTCATGATATCACACCTCATGCTCCTGAGCAGGTTTTATCTGAGCATATTGCCAGGCCTGCCCAACTTAATGAAGTTGTCTGGGAAGAGGTGTGTGAGGTTCAGGAGCAGATGAAGCGTAGGCAGAATGTTATTTGGAGAGGTTTGGGCGACAGTGTGGCTGATGTGAAAACTAGTTTTCAAGGTGTTGTGTGGCGACTGATGGGGACTGAACAGCCCTGCATGAGGTCAATAGAGTTAATGGGCAGATTGGAAGGTTAAGAGCAAAGATTTATGATGATAATGCAAGGAAAAAGATCCTAATGAATGCAAAGAAATAGGAAGAAATGAATGGGTAGTTGTAGTGTGGCCTATTAATTTATTTTCATTTTTTTTGTTTGGCCTGTTTTCACAAAGACTATTTTTATGTCTCCAAACATCTTTCATTAGGAGTTAACCACCTCTGCTTCCTCCTTTGTATTTTCATTAAATGTTGTGCTTGTTGCTTATCAACTTGCTTAGTAATATCTTAAATGCTTGAACTATTGATCCCTAGTGTGTTGTTGTTCATGTTTGTTCACTGTTTTTCTGTCTCTTCCATTTGTTCTTGTTTAAATTATTCATGCATTCTTTGGTGTCCTCATCTTTTGTTGATTTGCCAGGGTTTCAGCTGGTGCGGGGGATGTGGTGGGGGAAGTGAAGAAGCATGGAGTCTGTTTGTATGTTGCTAATAATTTGAAGTTTGAGCCAATTGAGGTGACTTTACCCAATTTTGCTGCCATTTCCCTCCTTGATTATGATGTTCTGGTTGTAGTGGCATACAGCCCTCCCTCCTAGTCAGCTGAGGAGAATGCTAAGCTGATTGAATTCTTGATGGAGTTTTGTGTTGGCAGAGAGGTTCATGTTCTTGGGGATTTAACTTGCCTTCATTAAATTGATCTGCAGAGGTGTTTGATAATTATATCCCTCCCATTGATTCCCAGTTTCTTGATGATGACTGATGTTGCAGGGGATCCTGGTTTGAAATCAGTTATGTGGTCTTTTGGTGATTACAGGAGCATGAGAGGTTTTAGAGGGTGTTGACTTGGCATTATGAGTTTCTGTATGGCACTGTGGAGGCGAATTATAGTTTGTTTCAGACAATTGTACATTCACTTGTGGACAAGTTTGTTCCCACTCAAGACTCTGCTTCACGACCAAGCTGGTTGCGGGGCCCTCCTAGGGAGCTGATGACCAGTAGATCGGGCTTGGGGGCAGTATAAGCTTTTGAGGGGGAGCTTGGTAGGCAGCATGAGGAGGTGTTGGCGTCCTTGCAGAGATTTAGTAGGCCTAATTTTGAGTACAGAAATTTTTCACGCTACAGCCAGTGTCTGTATGAGCAGAAATTAGCAGACAACTTCTCTGTTACTCCCAAAATGTTTCACTCCTATAACAGAGGAAGAAAGAAGGGCTGTCCTTCTGTTGGTCCTCTGGAGCTTCCATCTGGTGAGGTTGTTGCTGGTCAGAGAGACATGAGTCAGCTGTTTGTAGACATTTTTTTGTCTGTTTTTGTGGATGATGATCCTGCCGGCCCTTCCCCACATCATTATTTTCCTGGAAAATTTGATGGGATTTGTGTGACTAGACTGTTAGTTTCCCAGTTTCTGGGTGGTTTAGACTAATCTTCTGCCCCTGGACCTGATGGCTTTCACCCTGGTGTTTATAAGTCATGTTCTTGGCAGCTGTCATTGCCCTTGTCTCTGATTTTTGCAAAATCATAGGACCTGGGAGTTTTACCGGAGGCCTGGAAGAAATCTCCTGTTGTTCCTATATTCAAATCTGGTTCAAGAAGTAACCCTCTCAATTACCGACCTGTGAGTCTTACTTCTGTTTGCTGTAAGGTGCTGGAGCGGGTTATTGTGTCCCAGTTGGTGTCTTTTCCGGAAGATTCTAGCATTTTGTCTGAGGGTCAATTTGGTTTCAGGGTGGGAAGGAGCACTGAAGACCAACTTTTGCTTACATATGGTGAGGTTGCTGATCGGGTAGATGAAGGAATGGTTGTTGATGAGGTCTTTCTGGATTTCTCTAAAGCGTTCGATGTGGTCAGTCACTCAGTTTTGTTGGGACAAACTGAGATGTGTGGGTATTCCGGATGGACTGTTAGATTGGGTTCGTAATTTTCTGATGGGGAGGCAAATGTGTGTTTCTATGGGGGGAGTTGTCAGTGACTTCAGGGAGGTGACAGGTGGTGTGCCCCAGGGTTCTGTGCTAGGTCTGCTCTTGTTCCTGCTATATGTCAATCATGTTACAGCGGGTGTGGCTTGTGAGTGGAAGGCCTTTGCTGACGACTTCAAACTTTATTCGAGTTTCCCCCGCGATGTACAAGCAGTTTGCCTGGGTGTGTCTTCCTTACAGAGAGATCTGAATTTGGTGCAGTCTGTGTCGTTGTCATGGAATTTCTTGTTGAACATTGACAAGTGTGTCTTTATGCGTTTCTACAGGGGCCGTCTTGAATTGGAGCAGATTGATGATAGAACTGCTTATTATTTGAATGGTGTGGTACTTGAGCTTGTTGATTCCTTCAGGGACTTGGGAGTGCTTGTTGACTCAAGGCTGCGGTTCCATCTCCACATGAGGATTGTTGTAAGAAAGGCTTTCACTCTGGCGACCAGTCTGCTCCGCTCCACTGTCAATAGGAATTCTGTTTTCATGGTCTCTTTGTTCATTACTCATATAAGACCCATCTTGGACTACTGCTCATGTGTGTGGAATGTGGGATATTTGGGGGATCTGAGACTGTTGGTATCTGTGCAGAGGAGGTGGACCAGGGAGATTAATGAGCTGGGTGGAGTGGACTATGATAAGCGGCTCAAAGCAATGCAGTTGTTTTCTGTAAGGAGGAGGTTGTTGCGTTCTGATCTTGTGAAGTGTTGGAAGATTTTTCTTTGTTCTGTTGATTCAGGTTTGTCTGCTCTGTTTTAAAAGAGCTCTGGATGTTGGCACACATGGGCATTCTTTCAAGCTGGTGGTTCCTTGCTGTCAGACGGACTATAAACGCAGATTCTTTTATTCTCGCTGTGTGCAGATTTGGAACCAGCTGCCCGCTGATGTTTTGCAGTGTGATTCACTTCGCGGCTTCAAGAGGGCTCTGGCGGAGGAATTGTGGGCAGTGTTGTATGAGTTTTGCTAGACTCAATTTGATGTGATATTGTGGCTTTGTTTGTGTTGCTGCCAGTTGTGTGCAGTTGTTGACTGTCTTGATTGTATGTTTTCTTTTGACCTATTGAGCGCATTCCGACCAGCGTCCTGCTGCAGGGCTTGTACCATGCTGTTCTTTTTTGATTGCTGGCTGTGGGGGGCTGCAAAGGTGAGATACATGCATCACTCAAAGTAAAAGCAGCAAGAGTTTTTGAGATCTCCCCACCCAGTTGGTGTTGGAGAGGCCCAGCTACCTACCAGTATTTCTGATTTTCCTGTGCCACGCTGTTGCCCATGAGACGGCCACTTCACTGCCTGCATTTAACCTTTCCACTCTTTATTGCTCCCCAGCTCTGCTTGGTGCTAGTGCCAAGGTTCGCGGCACACCTGAATTCTGTTGGGGACTGTGAAGATCTAGGAGAAGGGTGTAGCCTGGGAACACGGCCTGACTCTGGTCCTGCCACCTGTCTGGAATTAGGGACCAGGGAGCAGCTAGTTCATTGAGAACCTTCTGTTGCCCCAGCTTCTACTTTTTATTAGGTTGTTTCAAATTGGCCGTACTATTATTTGGCAAGATATTGCCAAGTTTTAGAGGTTAAGCCACTACAGCTGATGTTGCCTGTTTTACAAATTAGGCATCTATTTTCTCTGCTTTTTCAATTCCATCCTCTGCAATGGTCCCTGAAATAATAAATTTCTGAGTTGGGCCAGACCTAGAAATGTTTGCTAGAGAACCCAGACGAGTAACGCCACTACTTCAGTGGCGCCGGAACAGGGACTGATACACATGGTGGAATAATATTCAAAACATGTCAAGTCATATGTTATACTGTGGCATCTCTGTAGTTAACCATTATATTTTCTAAGCAGCGACCAATCATCTCTCTTGAA
Organism: Gammarus roeselii; assembly: GCA_016164225.1. Lineage (NCBI taxonomy): Eukaryota > Metazoa > Arthropoda > Malacostraca > Amphipoda > Gammaridae > Gammarus > Gammarus roeselii. The sequence continues at coordinate 5,689 of SDVV010003432.1, read as the reverse complement.
TGGTGTCTACTGGAGGAGGGGCTAGGGTTGCCAATGATAGTGGATCTGGTGAGATTGCATAAGCCAGTCTAGTCTGGGGTCTGGTGGCCTGGGGGTGGCCAAAGGCTTATCCAATTGTATTGGCCGGCAATCTGCCAGTTCACGTGAGGCCGAGCCCCATGTTACATGTGGAGAGGCACGGGCGGGCCTAGAGTCCGTTTTCTTGAAGGCAGTTGCCCATTCATCCATAGAAGGACTTGACACCCAGTCAGCCAGACTGCGTGATGTTGGATCTTATGCTACCAGTGGTGGTAGGATTGCAACTAATGAATCTGGTAAGGTGGGGTGGGGTGGGGTGACTCATCCAGATGCGAGCCCTCTTCCAAGAATTGAAGCAACCCAGGGTTAGATCTAACTTTCTTGAACGTACCAAAATGAGACAAGTAAAACCCAAGCTTGGCTGCATCATTGAACATTGGGCTCCTTACTCAGAGCCCTCAATGTTTTGAGGTTCATCTTGGTGATGTTGACGTGGAAGTGTACTCCTGCTACATGGGCTAAGGCCATTGACAGGATACTCAGGAGCAGGTGTTATGGAGAGCAACTCCTCAAATCCTGGCAAACTCAAGTCAAAGTTATGTGTCACACGTCCTACAACAAAGACCTGTTGAGTGGGGGCCCACTTACGAGATGAAGACTCGCGCTGTTGTACGTTTTCAGGGGGCGCCCATACTCATCATCTGGTGGCTTAACAGGGAGCTCCCGTCGAGTAGCTTTCAGTGAGGACTGCAAAACCCCATTGTATTTTTTATATGAAGCTGGCTGGGAGAAATCTGTGAGATCTGGGAGGAAGAGTTTTTTCCCTGGTACCGTTGAAACCATAGGAAGATCATATACTAGCGATGATAATTCTGCTGGTGGTGAGTATGTTGGCTGCCCCCAGGCTATGAGTGAAACTTTTGCTAATGCGTTTGCGTCCGTTTTTGTTAATGATGTTCCTCCTAATCCAGCATCAGTCAGGTCTTTCATCGAGGAATGCCTGATCTAGATGTAAATCGTGCTCAGGTGCTTGGCATGTTGTTGGCTCTAGACGCTTTGTCGGCAGTGGGCCCGATTTCTTACATCCTAAGCTTCTGAAAAGTTGTGCGGATGCGTTATCGGGGCCTTTGTTAATTCTGTTTTGGAGGTCATTACTTTGTGGAGTCTTTCCAGACTTGTGGCTGGAGTCCATTGTGATACCCTTGCTCAAGGGCAAGTCACGGTATGATCCTCTGAGCTATCGCCCTGTCAGTCTGACCTGTGTGTGCTGCAAGAGTTTGGAAAGAATTATTGTTTCCGGTCTGGTCGAGTTTTTTGATGGCAATGTTTGGATCCCAGACATTTTGGTCTACTGGGGATCAGCTTCTCTTGGCTTATTCAGATGTTTTGGACTGGGTGGATGATGGCTTTGTTGTTGATGTTGTGTTACTCGATTTTTCAGAGGCATTCAATGAGGTTTTCATGATGGGTTTATTCACAATCTGAGGGCGGTGGGAGTTGGGCAAGTTTTTGGTTGGTCGTTCTCTGAGGGTTGTTGCTGTTGATGGGTGTGGTAGTCAGTCGAGGGAAGTGGATAGTGGTGTACCTCAGGGTTTGGTGCTGGGCCCGGAGCTGTTTCTGATCTATGTTAATCACATCTCAAATAGAGTGTTGTGTCCTTATAGAGCATTTGCTGATGACTACAAGCTGTATCTTTGGTACATGAGGGTGAAAGAATCTGCAGTTGCTGGTGTCTCGTCTGCAGCATGATCTGGACAGAGTCAGCGCAGTTGCTTTGTCTTGGAACTTGAGGCTGAACTCAGAGTAGTGTGTGGTGTTGAGGTGTGTTTGTGGATTTGCCGAGTGGTCTGACAAGAATCAACTAGCTCAGTACTATTTGAGTGGGATTCAATTAAAGTTTGTTCAATACCACAGGGACCTTTATGAGGTGGTGGTAGTATAACTGAAATTCAACCATTATGTCAGAGAGGTAGGGGGTAAGCCTTCAGAATTGGTCAACAACCTGCCGAGATCCACCGTTAGCCGTAGTCCTCACTTCATGGTGTCCCTTTTTGTAATGCACATCAGGCCTATCATGGATTTTTGTTCTTCGGTGTGGAATGTGGGTTTTCTTGAGGATTTGAGATTGCTGGAGTCTGTTCATAGGAGATGGACAAAGGGTGGGATTGGTCTGGCTAAATTGGATTACTTTTCCAGATTGAAGTGTCATGACGGTTTCTCAGGGCAGACCTAATCAAATACTGGAAGATCTTGCGGGTTGGATGGTGGCGCCGACCTTGAGGTATTTTTTGGAAAGCTCTTGATGTGACAACTAAAGGCCATCCCTATAAATTTTTGATGTCAGTTTGCATACCAACATCATGAAGAGATTCTTTGAAGCTTGATGTGTTCAGCTGTGGAACAGCCTTCCAAGTTTTAAGGTGGAGTCCGATTCCCTGGCTGCATTCAAGGGGTGGCTTGCAGATTTTTTAGGTGATGTTCTGTTTGAGTTTGTTTAGGTTAGGGGAGGTCCTTCAGTAACTTTTGGGTATCCTAGCTTTGGGAATCGACCTGCCAGCCGTGCCATTTCCTTGTGGGTGGTCGCCCTGCCTATTTTCTTTTTTTTTGATGCGAGGGTGGTGGGTGTTTCTATGTTTTGGTGTTGTTGTGGTGGTGGGTTGTTATGTATGTGTGTGTGTGTGTGTGTTTGCGTGTGCCTGAGTGGGATGCATCTGCATGTTTGTGTTATCTTCTTACTTTTTTGGGGTACTGGATTTGATTTTGATTTGATCCTCGGTTTCACCAGAACCTCAACACGAGTCATAATAGGCTCCCTCGTAGGGCTCGATGATCATGTATTCCAGTAGGCTTGCAGGCCTCAGTCTCTTACCTTTGTCTCTTACCTTTGCAGCCCCCTCCAGCAGGACCATAGCAAGTGAGGAGCAGCAGAGCCAGGGGAAACCAGCACAGCCATGCGCGCCAGCATACTATTGAGAACAGCAATGTTAACACAGGTATAGGAACTGGAATTAGTGCGCACTATCGGCTATCACATGAACCATCCGCATGAATGACTCCACTGTACAAAAAAGAAGCACACGAGAAAAAAAAGACAACACTTTCCAAGTTAGAAAAAGTTGACAATTTTTGGTATGTCAGACGCACGTGCGCATAAGAAAAATGCATACACAAAACGGACCTTAGCTTCTAATAATTTAGAACTTCAAGAGCAATATATACACATACTAATGCGTACAGGTAGCATTATCAAGACTAGTACAAGGTTTACAGCTACACGGACATAATCAGCTCCAACAGCAACGCAACACGACCTAGACCGCCACGCGGTCCAGGTCGACCACAGTACACTCATTGTTGTTGTGGTTGCTTCCATTTTCCACTAGAGTCCCAACCCCAAGTTAAAGCAGACTCCCCCATAGGGCAATTGAAGAGTGGCAATTGAAGAGTGGCAAAAGTATGTGCAGCGTAGATTAGGAGTAGGTTCAACGCAGATTCAGAGTAGGTGTAACGTAGATTCAGAGTAGGTGTAATGTAGATTCAGAGTAGGTGAAACATATATTCCAAGTAGGTGTATGGTAGATTATGAGTAGATTTAACATAGATACAGAGTAGGTTTAACGTAGATACAGAGTAGGTTAAACGTAGCTAGAGTAGGTTTAACGTAGAGTAGGTTTAACATGGATACAGAGTAGGTTTAACATTTCTACGGAGTAGGTTTAACATGGATACAGAGTAGGTTTAACATGGATACAGAGTAGGTTTAACGCAAATACAGAGTAGTTATAACGTAGATACAAACGCAAATACAGAGTAGTTATAACGTAGATACAGAGTAGGTTTAGCGTAGATTCCGAGTAGGTTAAACGTAGGAGCAGTAGCCGCCTCCGCGCTCCACCGGAGCCCCAACGGGAAGCCGCTACCCGCCACCCTGCAGAGCCTCTGCAGGCGGCTAATAATACATAATTATAAAAGTAATACAAAATAGATCACCTTGAAAAAGAGCACAGATAGACAATAGAGCCCACAAAATAAGAAATACTACAATAAAGTGTTAATGTTCAATAAATTGAATAATCATCCATCAGCCAATGTGGTGCTGGAGTTGTGGGTTGTGGTGTGTGTGTTTGGGTGTTGCGACTGCATGTGCTTCTCTGTTGTACAGTGTGCTGTTCAATAATTTATTCAATTGTTTTTTTCATGTCATTTTTACCGTTTGTTCATATGATAGCCAATGGAACTTACTAATTCCAGTTCCTATACCTGTGTTAACGTGGCTGTTCTCAATATTAAGCTGGCGCTCACGACTGTGCTGGCCTCTCCCGGCTCTATTGCTCACGCTGGCTTGTGGCGCTGCTAAGGTAAAAGACACCTTCTGTACCATCATTTGCAATCAAAGTGGACACACGTTGTAGCACCCGCATGCGCCACAATAACATAAGCAAGAGGAGAGAAAATGAAAAGAAAGCTATTGAAAATCTTACATTTTTCTTTGCTTATGCAGCCAAATTTTCAACATCCAAAACTATAATTGGCCCTCAAGTCAACTGGTTGATGAAACAAGGCAATGAGTGAATTGATGAGTGAAAATTTCAGATGAGAACTTAGTATCACAAAGGTTACATGGCAATAGCTACCCTGAGATCACGGCGGAAATGTCATTGACGGATCTTAACATTGACATCTCTGAAATAATAAAACCTATAGATGATATAGGTAGCATCAGCACATTCAAGCCAGATGAAAACCTAGCTATTCTACTGAAACAATGCAAGCAGGTACTGTCAAGACCACTACAAATGTTATGGCAAACATTCTATGATACCTCTGACATTCCACAAACCATGTAACATCTCACCTTTGTATCTCACCTTTGCAGCCTCAACAGCCCCGCCAACAGGGCACGCAGGCATGGGAGGCAGTACACCTCAGCGCGCCAGCAATCAAAATGAACAGCACTGTACAAGTACTGCAGCAGGACGCTGGTCGGAATGCGCTCAATAGGTCCAAAGAAAACAAAACAATGAAGACAGTCAACAACTGCACACAACCGTTGACAACACAAACAAAGCAACAACATCACATCAAATTTAGTCTAGCAAAACTCATACAACACTGCCTCCAATTCCTCCGCCAGGGCCATCTTGAAGCCCCGAAGTGAATCACACTGCACCACATCAGCGGGCAGCCGGTTCCAAATCTGCACACAGCAAGATTAGAAGAATCTCCGTTTATAGTCAGTCTGACAGCGAGGAACCACCAGCTTGTAAAGATGCCCACGTGTGCCAACATCTGGAGCTCTCTCAAACGGAGCAGACGAACCTGAATCAACAGAACAATGGAAAATCTTCCAACACTTCACAAGATCAGAACGCAACAACCTCCCCCTCACAGAAAACAACTGCATTGCTTTGAGCCGCTCACCATAGTCCACTCCACCCAGCCCATCAATCTCCTTGGTCCACCTCCTCTGCACAGACTCCAACAGTCTCAGATCCCCCAAATATCCCACATTCCACACACATGAGCAGTAGTCCAAGATGGGTCTAATATGAGTAATAAATAAAGAGACCATGAAAACAGAACTCCTATTGACAGTAGAGCGGAGCAGACTGGTTGCCAGAGTGGAAGCCTTTCTTACAACACTTCTCAGGTGGAGATGGAACCGCAGCCT
>SDVV010003431.1:0-21402 GCA_016164225.1 Gammarus roeselii | reverse complement strand
GAAAGCATCTATAGATGAAATGTAGGAACACAAATAGTTGACACGGTAAATTGCTTAGCAGAAGTAAATTACAATTCAAGAGTTTCTGCACATACAAGTTCAAACAGGTATAATTTTAGTTTACGTTTAAAGGCAGCAATACTTCTGCCAGTCCTTGACTTTGTGAATGATGCCCCTAATTGTGACGTAGCAATTATGGCACTTATGATAATGCCCCATCTGCTCCTGCAAATCCCATCTCCTAAATCATCTTCGAGTAAAAACGCTACATCTTCTAAACGTCGGCTTGACCTATGGAAAGAGGGTCACATTGAAAAACTGCTTCCCGAAGGTATTTAAATCCAACAACATATTGCACAGTACTGGCGAGTTCCTAAAACGTCACAATCAGTCGCCGCAAAAATTTGAAAATTGGATGCAGTCTGGTAAAGTAAAACCTGCCCTCAGACTATTGGACAATACAACAAATGGTGTGATTACCCTCAATGACGAAAATATAAAAAAAATGTATAGACAAGCATCCGATTGGAGCGGAAGCGAGCCTCGACTGCCAACTCCGGGGTCCCGAAGTCGATGACTATAACTACATCACTTGTGAACGCCTAGACTCCGCGCTCGTCCGCCGCATTACGTGCTTCTTCAAGGGCTCTGCAGGCCCCTCTGGACTTGAGTTGGAGGAAACTCTTAACTCATCGATCCTACGGTACTTCTGCTAACAACCAGTGCAGTGCCATCGTCGCTTTCGCAAGAAAATTTAGTGTCATTGACTCCTCGAATGACACTCTGACTCCCAGCATGCAGTCGTATACGTCATCCCGATTGATTACATTTGACAAACATCCCGGCAGTCGTCCCATTGGTGTAGGTGAAAGCAAATGGACCTCTCAAACTCTGCTCTGGCCAGCGCACGGGTTGTGAAGCTGCAGTAAATGCAATGAGACGTATGCAACACGGGGACAATGTTGAAGACATTATTTTGGTTGATGCAGTAAATGCATTAAATGCTTTAAATTGGTAGTTAATGTAATTAAAATCTAAAAATTTCTTGCCCTAGTTTAGGTACTTATGTAAGAAATGCCTATAGCTCACCCACAGTCTTGTACAAGAATGGGGAAAAAATTGTTGCTTGCGAGGGTACCATTAAATATGATCCATTTGACATGGCTGCCTACGCGAAAAGAATTACCCCGCTCATAAACGTATGCAAAATTTTCCAAGGAATGGGATTCCTGATCCAGTGATTTCCGTCAAAGAAATGGACGGCTCGTCAAGGTATGTGTCTATCACTGCAAGGGCTGGAGGCTCGTCTGCTGACTTATCCGGCGCTGCAGTAGTTGGTTGCTTGTCCTCTGATCGTTCCACTGCATCAGGGGCTGGTGGCTTGTCTGCTGTCGTGTCCACAGCTGCAGCGGCTGTTGGCTCGTCCGCCGACTTGTCCACAACTTTCGTGAGAAGATAGTATCTCACGAAGAATGCAAATTAGTGAAGGTTTATAGATAGGGATTTATTAGCGGTGGGCGGGGGTCGGAGTCATTCGGACGGGCGGTGCGGAGGGGGTCGGAACCGGTTTTGGTGCGTGAGTTTGCTAACGGGCGGAGGGGTGACCAACGGATGTAGGCGGAGCTTTCGGATTATTCGTATGTTAATAGGTCATACATATGTTTACAGATATGTTACCTATGGTACAGGGTGTTTATCGCACTTCAATGCTAGGCATACTATATTGCAATTTCATTGCTGGTCCTCTGAGTGTTTAGAGATAAAAAGATATTATGTACGATAATTTTTTTATCAAAAACAAAATCGAACAGTTACATAATGATTTACATGCAGTAATAAAGAGGAAAACCCCACACATATTCCTCATGCACGAATGTCGATTTTCGGACACGTTCATGATGAATTTTTCAACCTTGGTATCATTTTTACGTCCTTCGCTGGTGAAGAACCGCACTATTATATTTTTAACGGGTAGGTTTTGACATAGGCAATACGCAAAGTAAAGGCAGTACGCTCCACAAACCAAAGGCTGATCCCTTCAGATCGGTTTTAGTAGTACAAGTTGTATTTTTTGAGTGAGTATTGTAATACGACGCCATATTCCCTCCATATATAATTGGATTTAACCAAAAGAATAAAAAAATAGTTATTGTTTTCGTTTGTGAATATCAGGATCCAATGACCTATTTTATTAAGATTGCTTACGTTGTTAAAAATCATTTTCCCGTTCATCGGATGCATGGGCATTCTGTTTTCAGCAAAACATCCTATGCAGGCACGTTTCATAATTGGGTCGCCCCTGAATATATTTTCCATTTGATCATTATCCATGTCTAATGTAGATAGTTAGGGAGCACCCTCCATGCCGAAGTTATCTGGATCACACCGAGTGTATAGCCTACCAGGAAGAAGATCTTATTCGTAGTGGGTTGAGTTTCGCAATTCACTGTTATACGTATATTTGTTCTTTTTTCTAGGTTAATAATATCTTTAGAGTCGGTTGGCCTTGTACCTATAACAAATATAGTTCTTCCTGCAGGGAGATTTTGTCTTGTGATGAGATGAGAGCTGTTACGTGTCCCTAGAGCCGAAAGCATTTGATTGTATGCCTGGGTGCACTCTCATGGAAACGATGATCTAATGTTGGTAACACAGTTTCCGTTTACATCGACAATAATGTTTGTGATGTCGTTATGCTGGATGTAATTTGGATTGCGATCATATGCTCCGTTATGTGCCGCTTCATCAAAGTGAAATATTGTTAATTTATGTTGAACAACCCCGTTGAAGTGGGAATCAATGGAGATGGAGTTTTGACAGGTAGGAAACACGATTGTTTTGACAATGGGTCGATCGAACATGTATTCAATCATGTCATCGTTTTTGTGAGCGTTTTATTAAGAGCAAGCAAATTTGTAGGGTATGGTATAACCTTTTTACACCATAATTTTTATGAGTCCACTAAATATGTGTATTCTTCATTGTCATGTGTTGGAAGAACTTACTGTACTTGGTTTTGCCAGCTGCAATCGTATATTTACGCTGACATTATCCAATAAATAACGATTGCTACCGGCAAAGTTTAGTGGTCCCATCATATGCATACCATGACGTACATTCTTTTGAATACAAACATAATTTTCGTTGGTATTAGCAAAATTCGCCGGGACGATGGTATCTGGAATGGGTGTTTGAAGAGATTTATACATCATATTCAGCCCTTTATTATTTAGATCGAAGCTTTTCATGGATATATAGGCGTTGACATTAGTTAGTAGTCCTGTATAACTGTTTCCTTCACATTGAACACTATTTAAGAATAGAGAGTGACTTTGGAACATACAATGAAAAAATCCGTCAACGAGTGTTACATGTGCAGCGGCTGCCAACGCGTTTTCATCTGCATTTCTAACACGGATTTTCACTTCTGCAGTTAACGAGCTTAAGTTGACCATTTCATTTAGGGACCCGGTGATATGAAATTCTATAGAGGAATTGGCAATTCTACCATCATACAGGCTACTTTTTGTACTGAGATAATTTTCGTCAAATTTTGACTCGATACTTGATTCAATTAAATATTTTTTGTTGACGGAGGGAAACATATCAATCACGCCCAATTCATAGTTTTTCATAAGGGCTTTTACCCTGTCATGTTGAGAGATGATCCGCCAAACATGTTGTCGGTATAGAACCTCACCTGAAACTAACGTTAATTGTGCATGAACAGTGGTTTTTATTAGTAATTAAATAATGGATGACACGATTCCATCTTTCTCCCCAACTTCTTCTTTGATTTACGTTTTTTTGTTACTTTTCCTGTAATCTTACCTCCAATCATGGCTTTCTTTGCAACATTATTGACTGTAGCAATCCCATTTTCCGTGGTTGATTTTTGCTTGTCTTTCTGATCCGAGTAATCGTGGGTTATGTTTCGAGCCAAATCGGTAGCTGCAGGCAATACAGTTTTTCGTAGCAAAGGCAATGTGCGTCTTACAAGACTGGCTATGGTTGAGAATAATCCGCTTCCCCTCTGGTACGATATAGGACTTGAGAATCGGTCAAAATCATGTAAATTTCCACCGCGTATTGTGTCACGTTTCGCTAATAAAGCAACATATTGTTTATAGGACGGGTGTGCATATACCACCCTCATGATTGCTAGATACCAAATGACCTTATTTATTTCCAGCATTATATTTACATGCATCTAGCTTCTTTTAAAATGTAATACGCATAGGATCGATCCACCATCCTTGAACGGGAGGATACCGCTAACTATATTTCCTAGATCGATGGAAATTGAATCAATATGACTACGCTGTACTTTTTATGTTTGACATGCGCATGTGTAAATGAATAAGATTTAATAATTGGAATAACATCAAGAATGTTCACTTGCTTATCGTCCATAAAGCTGCGTAAAATTATGTCCGAGTAAACGTTTATGTAGCGTACTTTATCAATCATAAACAACATTTTTTCGATTACGACACCTTCACCGACATTATATTTACTCATCGTTCCACCCAATAAATCAGCTGATCGCTTTCCAACAAAGTGCCAATCCACCGTAGCTTCAGTATATTTGAATTGCGACATATTTTGTAGAATAAAGGCGTTGAACTTTGTGCGCTGAGTGTCACTTTCATATTCAAACAATTTTCCTTCATCTCTAACGATTCGTTTACCTAACAGACTTTTTCTGACATTGATTTCCAGCTCGGAGATGTGTTCTTCCAATGTATTGCCTGAAATATTTTCGCTAGGAACAAACGAAGCAGTTTCGTGGTTTACTCGTTCGTCTCTATCATCAAAATTGTCTTCATAGAAAACAATGTTGTATTGTTCATCGCGTCTTTTTATCTTGAACCAGTCATTATAGAATACTTCTGCAAGTCCTACGCTCCACTCTCCCTGTAACTGAATTCCTGAATAAATGTTGTTTGTGAAACTTACGATGTGTGGTTTTGATACAATTGACTGCTGTCCAGCGAAGAGACATAGACGAAAAAGTCTTCCGGTTCCTACATCTTGCACTGGGTCCTACGTCATACTGACAACAAAGCGCTTGTAGACATCAACATATACTTTATTTAGTTGGACAATAGAACATATATGTTCAAGATTATATTTATTTACATACTTTCACGGCTTCATCATATTATTTACAACATATTTACAACATCTTAGGAATATTTACATGGTTACAACATCTTAGGAATAGTTTAGTCCAGCAAAGAATTCGACGTGATGGCCTCATAGCAGAAATGTCTTTTTTGATCAGCGAGTTCTAGAACCTTGTCACTGTAGTCGAGATTTTTGAGATGGGTTTTGCGGACTGGGATGTCATGGCCACTGTCTATATGATTTTTGGCAAGGCTATCTAAGATTGACTTAAGAAAGGAGTAGGAGTCGATAAACTTGACACCATACTTGCTCGTGTCGTCATTCAAGGAGACGGAGATGCTGAACAATGTATCAGATCGTTTTGGAAACACACGGATATTCGAGAAACTAGTACCGCCCAATCCTCTTAATGTGAAGCGCATGTCATAGGCAGAGGCATTGTGGACAATACTAGGCATATAGTGCAATTTCTTCGTGATTTTGAAGTTACAAACTTTACAAAGAGCCCCAATAAAATAGCCTGATAAAATTTCTTTATTGGGCCCAGAGATGCCTTCGATGTAAAGATTATGGTGGTGCACTTTTTTCCCCTTTTTCTCCAAAAGCATCACCGCAGCACTCACACGCTTTGCTTTCGCAATATTTTCTGAGTCTTGTTATGCGAGGACGGGGTCGGGGTACAAGAGCAAGGTAGGCATATAATCATTATAATCCAGCATCTGTCATCTGTCTCTAGTTTCTCAAGCGGAACTAAAGTCGAATCGACTACTTTATACCTAACAATTTTTCCGCCTTTATCTACTAGAGCATAAACGTACATGCACAACTTGTGTATGCTAACTACAATGCGTCCCTCTGTTTCAGGGTCAAGTATGCTTTCACAGTCGTAGTAAGCAGCAGCGGGTGGTTTCATTGTTGCTTGTATTGCTGAGAATTGGTACATCTCGCCTTTTTTAGGCATGCTGATAATTTGGAAGCCTGTACTGGACAAACTCAATTTTTAAGATCCAGCTTATTTGCTTTCATACATCTCTTGCATACAGAACGGACACTGAAAGAGATTGTTCATTTTTTTTTTCTCTAAATGGACGCATAAATGTAGTGAAACACGGGATGAGAGCGAAATGATTAGCCTCTAAGATTTGGACTAGGTGGACCGTGCGTACCTCACTGGCGTTAAAACTGCCTCTGTAAATATTGACAAGGCCAAGCCCTTCCTTCTCTTTAGTGATTTGATAGAGTATGATGTTCAGATCACAGTCCCTTTTTATGACTGGAAAATCTTCTAAAGCTACAGGTGTGTTCAAGGCAAGTTTTGGAAATTGGAAGTATGCGTCGTTGTACGGGAGATACGTATCACATGATTCACGGTTGAAATTTGAGAGGTTTGTATGTTGTTTCAAATGGAAATGGGCGATGGGGCTTGTGAGCATACAGTTGTTGTTTAAAGCTTTGATGATGACAATGTGGTAGCGGCCTGTTTTGTTTTTGGGTCAAGGAACATAATCTCCATGACGTTTATTTCCATTAACACACGTCCTGTACAATTTAAGCTCAACACTGGTTACTGTTTTAATGCTCCAGTCACTACCTTCTAGCTCCTGTTTCTCTAATCTATTTTGTAAATCTACCCCGAGATCCTCAATCAACTCACCTAAAATCGTGTTTTTTGTTACCTAGATAGATCCTGGGTTAAACACCCAGTCCTTGCTGTCATCTTTAGATCCATCCTCAACTAGTTTGCTCATTTTAGCATTTACAATGCATTGGAGTCTTTGGAGTTTACCTAATTTAGATACAGTGTGTTCTTCTAGCTCCTCACGTCCTAATGTAATCAGTGTGGATATGTTGACATATTCATTGTATGGTACGAATTTGCTTTGTACAAATTGTTTTCCAAAATTTCTTTACTGGTATGCGGATAAAATATAGGCTCACGTATCATAGCCAAATCATCAGTAGGCTGAACATCGGGTTTTTCCGGAGACGGAGCCGAAACCATCAGTAAGCTGAGTAACGAACTGTCCAACAAGAGACAGCGTCAAGGGTGCATCCAACGCTGCAGTAGCCTGAACACCGGGTTGTTCAGATGCAGTAGTAGGCTGAGCGAAGAATGAGTCCGAAGACGGAGTCAAAGACATAGCAGTAGGCTGAACTCCGGGTAGTTCCGAAAACGGAGAACCACCACCACCACCTGCGGGTTTTAGGCTAGCGCTAGTGCTTGCGGGCATTGCGAGGCTAGGTTGCAAGGTTGCGAGGCTTGCGCTAGGGCTTGCGAGGTTAGGTTGCGGATAGGCGTCACTTCGGTATGGGACACTCCCTGCATTCTCCAACAATGGTGCTTTGTTTGTCATTTATTATATATCTATAATATGATAATGCCTGAACTGCGGCGTTCGCCGTTTCATACAACAGTTGTCATACACCGCCATATGAATAATACTTGCCATACGACAACGACAACTTGGGATATCAAACCAAATCAAAACAAAAACCAAAACAAAAACCATACTATTCATGTTGTAATCTGTTTGCATGCTTGCATCGGTGGGGTCATATAAAATTGGTGCCGTTGAGGCGATGGACACACACATCATCAGCTTCTCGTCGAGTAAATGCATACCTTCTCCTCAAGATTGACCAACAAGTCCAAGAAATGTAGTTGATAAACGTAGGAAATCTTGCAGTGACCTATAAGCGGACTCCCCAGAGGTTGACGTTCATTCAAGATGCTAGTTTTGTGTCAGCAGCCCTCAACAACATTTAATGTTATATTGTTCATTTTGAAGATGAAGGAACAGGTGACTGTTTTAATAAGACAGGATTCGTCGAGTGTGGAGCTAAAGTGCAACTCTGAACAAATATCGCTTGTGTTTTTAAACTATAAATCATAAATGCACAAGTCTAGAATTGTACTAAGTCCTGACTTTATAGTTAGCTTCCTCAGTCATAAGGTTACCTTGCTGGATTGGTGTATAACTCAGCCCCAACAACTTGAGCGAATCTCGGAAGATAAGCCTCTATCTTTGGACATACCAGACAGCTCATTCTATAGTGGAAGCGCCTTTTCAGCCTATGCTGACGATGTCCCTGAAGGAAGATCCTGCTGTTAGCACTATTATAAAAGTCTAGAAACATATATTTTGTACCCACTAACCTTTGTAATGCTTCATGTCTGACTTTGTATAAGTCTCCTGATGGAATATAATCGCGAGTCTGTTGCAGTCATGATGCTGCTGCCAAGAACTTTGCTGGTAGTGATGTACGTGCATCGGATGATGCTGATAGTTTGGGTTAGCGTACCTAGGATCACCCTGATAATTTGGGCGATGATTGGCCAGCGGATAGCCCTGATACAGATAATTTGCTGGAGGGTGCTGCGTCGGTCTGCGCACAACGAAAAAAAAATAGTAGGAGATAAAACGGAATTGCTCTATCATGGAATACTTTGATTATAGAGTCAAAAAAAAAAAGATTTCGTTAAACATACCTTATTATCCCTGAAGTTCTGGGTTGTTCAAGCCTACTCCCGATCGAGTTGTTACCACGATCTATTGAGTACAATAGTAAAGAATCGAATAATGAAAAAAAAACTAACCGACGGGAGCCTGAGGGTTGCTGTCAGGATGTTAAAGGTGCATATCTGAAGATGAGAATTTTTTAAACAATGCTAAGTAATTTTTATATTATGACCGATAAAACTTTAGAGATGTTAAAATAGCCACGATTATATTTACCTGGTGTTGTGTCCATCGAATGGATCCTTGATTTTAGCATATCCTTGATGGAATACATATGCAAAGAGAAAGTATGTATATATTAAAGGTTAATTGAAAAATAATTATTTGTGTATCATCTGTTGGCTGGGATAATCACGACGTCAATATTTTCAACGACCCCGCTCGATTGTTTGTCAGCGGGTTCTCATCTAGTAGGAGGAGTGTTCTAATTGGTAAATTATTCACTAAATACATTGATAGCTTCGACGAGATGGTCGTTTCGGGGTCAAAGCACTTTCCTGTACAGAAACATGAAAAGATTAAAACTCATACAGGCAAAGTCGCAATCGATCCATTATCATAATGTCTGAAAGTAGACTCCTTGTAGTATACGACGATTTCATGTTAGAATCAGAGTCTCTACGCATTATTGCAAATGTATTTTGTCGGGGCGTCACGCAAATATCAGTGCGATATATTTAAACCAATCACTCTTTTACTCTAATCCATTCCACCGCACAATATCTTCGAAAACCACACACTATGTTATCCTACGCATGCGCGATAGATATCAATTACGTTACTTTGGCAAAACATTTCTTGCTAAGGACAAGATTGAATCGTTTATCTTCGTATAACAAATGCATGTAGAACAAAACCAATATGAGCACATTTTAGTCGATTCCACACACCCAAGTGATTCTAAACTCTTGACTAGAGCACAAACTGCAGGACATGAATTTGAACAAGTGTTACCTCTATAAAATAAAATATATACCAGATTTGAGATTAGTATTGAATTAGAATAGAGCAGACGCATGTTTACAGCTGCGCGCCCTGGATCGATTCTCTGTGCGGATGTTGCCTATATAAAAGATTATGCAGTTAAAAATGACGAAATTAGATATTTATTGATCGTTATTGATATCTACAGCATATCTCTGTGTGTACGACCGTTGAATTCTATCACATTTAAAAATATGATTACAGCTTTTGATACTATATTCAACGAACTAGTATGGCCGACAACTCGGATCTGTTCAGATCAGGGGACTGAGCTTATGAATAAAAGTTTTTAATCATATTTGGATGGCAAGAGCATATCCATTTGTTTCACCTACAACAAAGCCATTAGAGTATCACCAGCCGAGCGTGTCATACGAACGTTGAAACTGAAGTTGGGTAAGCATGTGTATGCTAAATAGACGGATCGCTATATAGATGACTTACAAACAATTGTTTCTCGTACAATATGATCCCACATTCATAATTACTGGGAAGCATCCTCTTTGATGTGTATTCGTTGAACGGCCGCAAATAAATTCAAACACTTGTGTCCGAAATGTACAAAATACGACGTAGAAGAATATAAGTGCCCAATACACAACTAAAGGTGGAAGCGTATGTACGCTTACAGTGCAGTGATCCAGGTCTAAAGACATTCAGGAAAGGACACGAACCAAAGTTTACGAAGAAAGTGTTTTGTATTTCACGGATTAATCAAAATCATTACCCTACGACATTTGAAATAACACCGCTTGACACTGATGAACCCATCAAAGCTTTTGCCTACAGGCAGGAACTTGTTCAATGTGACATACCTGCTATTTATTCAATTAAGGTCTTGAAGAGACAAACCAGACGAGGCAGAAAGCAAATCTCCTTGATATACATGGATTATGCCGACAGAAAACCGACATGGATTAATGAAGGAAACGTCGTATCGTGATGTGTAATAAACGTACTTTGAAACGGAAATTGAACTTTTATGAAAAATAAATAAACAAAAATCCTCCGAACGTAGTCAACTCAACAAACAATTAACTGATAAGAAATTTAAAATTATCTGCGAAATATTTACAAACATACTGAGCGGAAAATTGGTCTGTGACAAGCTAACCAAGTCTCGGATATATAAATTCAATTTTATAATGAAACAATTAGGTAGGAAATCATCCGGGAACGAAAGGAAAACTTTATCAAGCCTGCGTGGAGGGCTTCTGTTAAATTTACTATTACCAATTGCAGTGAGTTTCTTGACAAAAATAATTCATGGATGAATCAGTTTACTATCATGTTCCAAAATCCAAAATAACTAAGCTTAGTAGCGCTACACCCTTATCTGTTACAACAGGGCCAGAAGTAGAAGAACATAGCAGTCAATACCGCGGGCAGAAAGCTAAAAACACACAAGGCTGATATGCTAGATTTTAAGACTTCGCCTGAAATAGCCCAACAATTATTTAATATTATCCAAGGACTATAACACACAAGTATCACTACAGAAAAGGTTGAAACACCGGAACCGATCTGACAAAAGGAGCCAAATAATGGCGATGTTGCAGCACCATATACGGCCTCATTGCCCTTGTGACTAAATCCTTGTCGCCCGGTTTGCTCATCTACCTAAAAACAAATACAGCACTTGTATTTGAGCTGAGCGGCTTCGATAGCCACCCTAATATACAAAGTCGTATTCATCTTATTGATCTCATTAAGACATTCTTGGTCAATAAAACGGTGGTTAGCAAAGATGTCAATGATCTAATTAAAACATTACCTGAAAGGCTCCCTAAAGCAGTCTGAAGAATAAACTGGCGAAACTTGAAGAGGATGAGATAAACAGATTCTGGGACAGTTTATAAAGTAACACTCTAGCACGGGTTTGAATCACTGGCGTGACGCTCGTAAACATCTGTTATAGAGCATTGTCAAAGTACACACCCTTTGGATAATCACAAAACATCACAAACTGCCGCGAGAAGCATGTTCGACCATGTCTACAGTGACAATGTGAAACGTGTATGCCGCCCTGGTCGATTTTACCACCAACACTGCACTCTTGAGCATGACTGGCATTATAACGAATGGGATCAAGAAATAGATGGTGTCGCTTAGCATGGCAACACCCTAAATAATGTTAACGATATTGCTATTTATTTGCAATGTCCCGTATCATAACACTGATACTATATTAAAAAATATATATATGTAAGTTCACTTCAAATGTCTCACCTCTGGAGAACGATTAAGCGAGGTCAACTTCACACCGAGTCAAAGGAGCAGCTGACACCCCCCCCCCAAAAAACAACCAGTGCGTGCGTACCGTTCATGATGGCCGCGCAGTGTACGTTTCGATCTTGTACTGTGCCAGGGTGAAACAGGTTTGCTATCCGCACGACCCGAGCAGCGCTGTAACTACCTTTCGTACCATACTGGAGTAGGGCTGTTTTGACGTCCGTACACGCAGGGCTGTTTTGAGGTTCCTACACGCAGGGCGTTTTGACGACATAACTCGTCGGACTGTCCTGGCGACATCATGCTTAAGTTGAATATCGATGCATGAATTATGCCTAATTAATATCCTACCGAATCAGTATAAATATATAGCTGAGCTCTGAATAAAACACTATAACTTGATCAGGCATGGAGATGTCACGTTTTCCGAGCATCATCTAAAGGCTTATATAATAACTCTAGTTATTTCATTGCTGATCATTTTTTATTTCATCGATCTGCAAATAAGCTCATATTTTTAAACAAATCACGTGTGATGTGACATTCGGGCATAATATGACAGCATATTTTACGAACGAATAGAATATCAGTGCGAATATCTTAGATACAGTTATAAATAACAGTAGATAAAATGACCGCGAAAACGCCTATTTTGATTCGGACAATGTAATGGTTAGGATGTATCTAATCGCTTTGGGTGTCCGACTTAGCCCCTCTGTTACTTGAACATTGTATTTATTCATTACATTGGGTCGAATTAATTACTTTTGGGCGACGTTAATTACTTTTGGGGACCTTAGCATATTGTGAGTAAGATAACAGGCCAAAGAGGCTTGCGGCTGGCATAAAGGGGGCGTGCGGGTGGCGTAAGGGGGGCTTACGGGTGGCTTACGGGTGGCTTACGGGTGGCTAACGAGTGACTCATTCGGACGGGCGGACGAACGGCTAGCGGGTGACGGGTGGGCTTTTGCCCCTTGCTTTCGAATATGTATTTGGGTAAGTTTTTAGGTTATGAACATTTGTAATGTATTATATTTTGATGTTTATTGTATGTATACACGCTTTTTATCTTTTAGATGACTGTATTGGGTACGCTGGGTTCCTTTGTTATTAAATTTATACTTATTCGGTTTTGTTAGGAATATGCCTTCATCTAATTTTGTAGAGTGGTGGGGGTGTCGGGAACCCTCTAGACAATAAGTTCAGTACGCCTCTGGAATGTTCTTCAAGTGAGGCTACTCTTTCCTGTTCGTTGTCGTATCAGTAATTTCCGTGGCATGCTTGCTATGTTTGAGTGTCTATATCAATATATATTGATGATTGGTTTATTGATTCTATATATATTTTTCTGTACATATATTGACTCATTTAGTGGCTGGTTAGTGGGTTCTTAGCGGATGGATGCTTGGGTAAAGCTTGTTGGTTGGATCGATTTATTTCATTAGGATATAATATCCATAGGAATAGCATGTTATAATAGTTTGGTAGTTGGCGGGTTGATGTATATAATTCCTAGGATGCAGAAGCTTCGTTACGAGAATCTGTCTGCCCTATAACGCATTATCTAGTTTTGAACCAGGTATATCGGTGTTACCATGTATTCGCTTGTTGCAAATGGTCCGTTATCAAACGTATGTAGACTGTTCGGGTAGTCTCATCTCCATTTTTTTGTATAGCGAGTATCGGTTGGATGCCCTATAGCGAGAGTAGCTGAACGATATGGATTTATTTTAAGTTATTATATTGTGTTATGTATTCTTAATAATTATCAGTTGATATATGTTGAATTAGTATGGTTTTCGAAATTTCGAATCGTTATTTAATACATTTGTAGGAATTTTTAGGATATCTTAGGTTTGCATCTACCATGTAGCACAATATTTCAGGCATAATTGGTCGGTTATTGCATCAGTTTGGTATTTATATGTTTACATATGACATTCTGTTACGATTAAGCCGTGGTAACTTTAGGGAAAGAAGATTTAATTTAATCCTGTTATGGACTGAGTTGGAGAGTAATTTCATCAGATTTGTATATACTATTGTGTGTTCGTGTAGAAGTACTCCACATCATTTACTTTAGATTACAGCGAATGTTGCTCGCATGTCTTGGCAACTTATTCACTTTAGTTGTTTGATTTGTTACATGCTAGTTTTTTTCTCGTACTTCATGGTTTTTAATGTATGTTTTGACTATGGTAGAGAATTGATCTTCTTGCTTTATCATAACTCGAGCGTTTTAGTATATTTCATTCAGTTTTGTATGTTCTCTGTACAGTTTCCAATTTCGTTGAAAGGTATTGGGTATTTTATACAATTACAGGAATATTGAGTAATTCTACGTTTGTATCTGCAATGTAGAACAATATTTCCGGTATAATTTAGTTACATGTTGTATATTTTTAGTGTTTTATATATCATTTTACCTCCTGCTACAATGTCAGACGTCGATATTATAGATTTAGAAATTCGATTGTTACAAACTTGGTCTTGTTGTTATCTCATTATATGTTTATTGTAAAACCATACTTCAATGACAAAAGCTCGTTGCTTTTAAGTTTATTTGTATGAGTAGACCGATTTACTATCATGGATACCCTAGTGTATTACAATTTTGATGTTAAATAAAGCAGAGTAGAGAAATATATAGTTATTTTATTATTGTTGTATGATTTTTTCTGCTATAATCATAGGAATGTTTGTTTAAGAGGTGTAAATCCGTACTACATCTGTGTGGAATTTTGGCAGTGAACCCTAACAAGTGTGTAGTTTACCGTTTTAGAAGACGATTTACTGGATGGATGGGTCCTGGTGTAGAGACGGTTTTCACTCTTTGGTGGTCATTTGGAGTTTGCCCAAGCTCAACCTCAATTCGTAAGTTCTTGTTTATGTCGGTCTTAAGTTCCATGGGTTTGTTAGAGAGGTTACGCGACAAGATGCTGATCGTTGTAGTGATTTACTTAGGTCGTCAGTGAACAGATGATCAGATTTTAATAACCACACTCTTTGAGATCCATGTCAGGCCCATTCTTGACAACTGTACCTGTGTATAGATTCTTGGTTATGTCTAGGATGTGACTTCACTCAGCGTTGTTCAGAGATGATGGACTAAACAGATGCATGGTATGTATGTCGAGGTATAGAGCATTGTTGAGTTCGTTGTTGTGACACAGTGGTCTTTGATTTTGTCCTACTTGAGGCATAGCATCAGTTAGGTTCAGGAATTTGTTATCGATCTGAATGGATTCCGTAGTATTATTACTTTATAAGGGATGAACTCAGTGATTGTCAAATGTCAGATATTTTCGGTATGACTGTTATGCTAGCATTCATTTTTTAATGAACCAGATCACGAGTTATATTGGTGTAGGTTATATCCTCTGGTGTGTGGTAGGATACACCGCCATATACGTTAATACCTAGCCTAACCCATGCTAACCCATCCTAACCTATCCTAACATAATCTAGCCACGGATTATATATATTTTCGTGTTTTCATACTTATGTTATGTTTTTTTAATTGATTTTAGCTTTATTCATATCAATCCCCTCCACTGGGCTCCGTAGCTTTTACCAATCTTCACCAGTTGATGTACCTATATATAATTTATTTTTCAGTTCGCTTGATACAAGTCCAGTGATATCGACTAGTTTCAAGTAATGTAAGGTGATCGCTCGTTGGTAGACTGTAGAGTTATAGATGATTATGTAAGCTTACCGCATATGTCAGTGATTGTTATGGGCGTTAATGCATTAGCAAGTTTTATGTATGGTTTCACTGGTGCAATAAGTTTTTTTGTTGTAATGTTGGATGTGTTGCTCCTTCCATTTTTGTCTATTATAACGAATATTTAATAAATCCACTCTTAAAATTTTTACTACAGATCTGTGATGTATGGTCCGCAGTCAACAAGATCTAGGATATAAACCATGCCTAAGGTACATAATTGGTGAAATATATATCAATGTACAACAAAAAAAAGAAAATTAAGAATTTCAATAAAATTTCAAATTTCGAGGGATAGCAGAGTCGAATCGGTCTATTGAAGTGATAACTTGGCTACTTAGGTAAGGTGTTATCCCCCAATTTTTTTGAATTTTATTGTTTTTTTTTATTTCTATTTTTTATACATTTTTCTAAACTCATGTTAAACGTACATACGCTTGAACATACACATGCACATACGCACACAGCCCTGTACACAACATACATGCGCAGTTGATGACCTAGGCGAGCAATGTTAGGCCTATATTTTGCGAAAGTCAACATGTAATCAACTTATATTAGCTAGCTGCATACTGAGATTGGAATCAGCGTCACGTTGAATGTAAGTGGAGTAAGACGGCTCGTCTCCAGATAAACAACAACGGTTCACGTGGCAAAAATTAGTTTACGTGTCATGGAAGAAGAAGTCTCCGAAGATGATATGAGACGGATCGAACAAATATTGACTAGTGTTGTAAAAAACTAGTTATCTCAGAATGGGTAGAACAAGAATAAAAAAGTCGGAGATATCTTTCATCTATGGATTAAGTAAAAAAGAAGTCGACTTTGGATAACTAATGTCGACGCATTGTCGTCGTATGTCATAAAATTGAAGGAAAATAAGAAACCAAATCTCGAAATTGATATGATCCAGGTGGAAAATCCTCGTCATGACTGTAATAAAACTGAGGTAGGGGAAAACAAAACGTACCTAAGAAGAAAGGAAAATGTGGATTGTATGCAACAATTTCTCAACGATGAAGATCAGAATGACTTTAAATTGGAGAAGTTTCGAATAATTATGGTTCAAGAAGAAGAAGCAATACATTTGTGGACCCACGGGAACGGAGCAGCCTTCGGTATTGGCATCAAAGATATGATGAAGTATATAATGGATTTTGAGAGGGAACTGATATATAGAGATGATGGGTATGGTTGGATGTACAAACTATGCTGTTTAAAAAAAAAACGAGAGATGGCATTCATGAAGATAGCAAGATCTGTAAATAATACCAATAAATACTAATAATCATGGAAATCCGCAATCAAATGTTTTCTTTATCCCAAAACTCAAAGGTTAAGCAATGAATGCAAACATCGTGTCAGTCGGAGGTAACATCGAATCGTCGAAATCGGTAAATTAATATGTTTCAAGGCGTGAAACACATCCAGATTTGTTACAGAATGGTAGGATATAAATCAGAGTTCGATCAGATCTTGCTCAGTCAAGTTTGTGATACTGTTGTGGAAGGATGGGGTATAGCTTAAGTCATCGCTTGTTTGAAAGTTATGGGGTGATGGGGGTCTGTGGTCTCTGCCAAAAATAAATAAAATCGAAAAAACATAAATTCGCCAATAATCGGGCGACATCTGATACGAAGTCATCGTCAGGAGTATGAAAATTATAAGAAAGAATAGGCAAATCAGACGTGAAAGTCGTCAAAGAATGTAATGCCAGGAGATATTGAAGTAAAATATGAAAACATGGTGTGAGACCTTGTGTCCGTTTGTATGAAACTGGATACAAATAGGAAGTACTTGTAACATTCAATCCACCTAAGTTTGAAAATGAGGCCTCTCTGCTAACAATTATGGGGCGAGAATGACAACGAAATGAATAACATATACGTTGAAGTGGTATTAAGAGTCGTGCGGAGGGCTTCATGCGTATATATCAATGACTGAATATATAATAACATGTACAAGTGTTGTAGAATTGTGTCAAATTAAAAATAATATGAATTACCTGTAACATTCATACAATCAAAGTTTAAAATGGGTGTGTGTACACAATCAAAATTGGAAGTGTGTATTAAAACTGCAAATGATAGATTAAAATGAAGAGCCAAGTGGAGATACCTGAAATGTATAGTGCTAAACCAATGACTGAATATCATACGTAAGCACGGAAAAATCTCGAGCGATGACGCCTAATTCTTGGATAGGTTAACCAGTGGAAGCTATAACAAAAATGTAGAGCCAAGTGAATAGATTTGAGATGTATAAATCATGAAGCAATGACTAAATATCATATGCAAGCACGAAACTTGAATAAAAAATCTGTAAATATTGGTAAAGTTAGATTAGGATGCCAAGACCTTTTAACCTAACATGACGTGAAAACTGAACCACACGAAAAATCTTGTAACAAAAAGCACGAGGATTAGTTTTATTAGAAATAACAGATCAGAATAAAATGATACAGATGATGAACAGCCTGTATATCAGTGAAAATGTGTGTATTTGTCTACATGGTGCCGGTGCATGTGCCGGCACAGTGCGCGCCCAGGTGCCGCCAACTACCCTGAATATATGCATTGTGCCAGCTCATGTGTAACCACAGTGCCGGCACGTACCGGCATAGGTGCCGCTATCGACACAGTAAATGCGTATATGGTGAGGGCATCGGTGCCGGCACCTACCCTGTATATACGTATAAAAGTGTGTATATCTACATGGTGCCGGCACTGGTTCCGGCACCGACTCTGTATATACGGATCAATGTGTGTACATCTGCATGGTGCCGGCACCGGTGCTAGCACCAACCCTGTATATATGCATTGTGCCGGCACACGTGCCGGCACATGTTTCGGCACAGTGTCGGCACAACAGGCACAGTGTTGGCATAGGTGCCGCCGTCAGCCCTGCATATGCACAAAAAAGTGTTCATGTGTGTACATGTGTATGTATGTATGTATAGACATACAGCCGTTTCCCCCTAGTTAGAGGGGTGGCTAAGTTAGGCAGACACAGAGGGGGGAGGAGCCCAATCTCCCCGCCACAAGACCGCCGTGTCCCTGCCGAGGCTCGAACTCGCGACATGCAGCACCAGAGGCTGACACTGCAGTCAGATACGCTAACCGCTAACCACTCGGCCACGGCGGCCACACACCATGTGTGTACATGGTGTGTGATATTAAAAAAAAATACGTAAAATTTAACTACATATGTAGAGTGATTTGATATGTATATCGCATAAGAGAATGACTAAATACCATACATAACCATCAAACTTGAATGAAAAAATATATAAATATTGGTTAGGTAGGGTTAGATTGACAAGATCTTTAAACCTAACATCGCGTATAACTGATCCACATTGAAAAAAATGCAACAAATGAGCTGAATTTGTTCGTTTGGAACCTAAATGATTAATCTCATCCAAACATGTAATGGAGATATCTATATAATTCTGGAACCTAAACATCTGCGAAATGATATTTCCTGGATCAAAATTTGAAGGGTGTATTCAAACTGCCAACAATATGTTAACTATATAGCCCTAGTGGAGAGATTCATACATATCAATACCATACATAAGCATCAAACTTCAAAGAAAATACATACCTATTGGTTAGGTTGTCCGTTAGGTTAGATTGCCTAGGTGTTAATGCATCTGACAGTGTATGGCAATCCTTTTTGCATCCAATGATATTTGATCTATGTTGTCGTACAGTGATATATATTTCACTAATAATGTTCCTTAGGAATGGTTTATATAGTAGATCTTGTTGACTGCGGACCTTACATCACAGATCTGTAGTAAAAATGTTAGGAGTGGATTTATCCAATATTCGTTATAATAGACAAAAAGGGTAGGAGCAACACATCCGACATTGCATCTAGAAAACTTATTTTAACAGTAAAACCATACATAAAACTTGCTAACGCTCTAACACCCATAACAATCACTGACATATGTGGTAAGCTTACCTAATCGTTTATAACTCTACTGACCTAACGAGTAATTACCTAACATTACTTGAAATTAGTCGATATTACTGGACTTGTAACAAGCAAAGTGGAAAAAAAAATATATTGGTACATAAACTGGTAGAGATTGGTAAAAACTATTGAGCCAAGTAGAGTGGTTTGATTTGAATAAAACTTAAATCAATTGGGAAAAACATAATATAAGTATGAAAACGAGGAAAATATATATAATCCGTGGTTAGATTAGGTTAGGATAGGTTAGGATAGGTTAGGAAGGGTGAAGATGGGTTAGTTTAGGTATTAACGTATATGGCTGGGTATCCTACCACACCTCAGAGGATATAACCTACACCAATATCACACGTGATCTGGTTCATAAAAAAACGTATACTAACATAGCAGTCAAACCGAAAATATCTGACATTTAAAACAAAAAGGTGAGTTCTTGAATAATAAAGTAATAATACTACGGTATCAGTTCAAATCTATAACGAATTCCTAGACCAAACTGATGCTATGCCTCTAGTAGGACAAAATCAAAGCCCACTGTGTGATAAACGTGAACTCTACAATGCTTTACAAGGTCCTTTCTCAGTAATATGCCACTGATATATAGCAAATTTTGAGGTAATACCCAGTCATGGTGCAATACCTCAGACATAACCATGCATCTGTTTAGTCCATCATCTCTGAACAGCGTCGAGCAAAGTCACATCCTGGACATAACCAAGAATCTATACACAGAAACAGTTGTCAAGAATGGGCCTGACATGAGTCTTGAAGAGTGTGACTATAAAAATCTGGGCATCTGTTCACTGACGACCTATGTAAATCGCTACAACGATCAGCAGCTTGTCACATAACCTCTCTAACAAACCCATGGAACTTAAGACCGTACTCTACAAGAACTTACAAATTCATGTTGAGCTTGAACGAACTCTAAATGACCACTAAAGAGTGTAAGCCACCTCTACACCAATACCCATCCATCCAGTAGATCGATTTCTAAAACGTTATACTACACACTTGCTAGGGTTCAATGACAAAATTCCACATAGATGCAGTACAGATTTACACATCTTAAACATACATTCCTATGATTATCCCGGAAAAAAATCATATAACAACAATAAAATAACTACGTAATTCTCTACTCTGCTCTAATTAACAATAAAATTGTAAAACACTAAGGTATCCATCAGAGTAAATCGATCTACTTATTCAAATAAAAGTAAACACAACGAGCGTTCGCCATTGAAGTATGGTCCTACAATAAACATACAATAAGCTAACAACAAGACCAAGTTTGTAACAAATCGAATCTTCTATATCTATAATATCCACTTCAAACATTGTACCAGGATGTAAAAAGATTTAAAAAACACTAAAAATTTACAACATGTAACTAGATTATGCCTGAAATATTGTGCTACATTGCATATACAAACGTAATATATCCTAATATTCCTATTATTGTATAAATACCCAATACCTTGCATCGAAGATGGAAACTGTACGGAGAGCATAAAAAACTGAATGAAATATACTAAAACGCTCGAGTTATAATAAAGCAAGAAGGTCAATTCTCTACCATACATTAAAAACCATGATGTACGAGAAAAAAATAGCATGTGACCAACCAAACAACTAACGTGAATAAGTTGACAAAACATGCGAGCAACTTACGCTGAAACCTATTGTAATTGATGTGTAGTTCTTCTAGATGAACACACTATAGTATATTAAAATCTGATGAAATTATTCTTTAACTACGTTCAAAACAGGGGTAAATTAAATCTTCTTTAACTAAAGTAATCACGGCTTAATTGTAACAGT
>SDVV010003430.1:0-21403 GCA_016164225.1 Gammarus roeselii | reverse complement strand
GTATATTGTGAATTCCATTCAGTTCGATGAAGGCGAGCCAGCAGCACTCTAGAGATGAGTTGCGATGTATTCTTTTTCGATTTATCAAACTCATGCACATGTTTTTTAAAAGATTTTCAATAACATATATTGTGAATCATGTTTTGGAACACGATGTAGCTACAAACCGGCCGCCGACAGATGAGCTGTCACGAATTCACTTTATCTCCCGTTTCGCTAGTTCAAATAGCGCATATAAAAACTAAGTTTGATGTATTATACCTAAGTATTGAAAACCCATTGCTAGACGATGGAATTAAAATGATTTAATAATAATAATAATACCGTGTTGGACATCGTCTTTTCGCAGTTTTTACAATGGAAGTAAGTGTTAACATTAAATGGTCCCTCTCTCTCAATTATTGCTCGAAATAAAAAGTTCAATGTAACGCTTTTGTAGGTCATCACATTTTGAACAACGGAGAATGGAAAGTGTCATCCAACGACATCTTATTAATTGTTGTGATACATACTTGGATACTATGAGATTCTCCGCTGTTGTAACGGCTCACAGCATACCTCCATCCACGAAACATTAGTTTTTAATGCGTATATTTAGGCACTAAGCGTTGTTTTCAGAACGGCTTACGCTGACGAAGTCCTCGTGCATATTATTTGTCTGTTCTGTTATTTCTTCAAATTTTTAGCCTATCAATATACCTAAATAAATGTTAAATCTTTAGATCCTCATATTATGAGCCTAAACATCTAATTAAAATGCATTTAATATTGTGGGAATTAAATAATTATTACCAGTGGCGTTTCCTTTACTCAAGCGATATGCAGATAGCTTACATTTATTAACGTAAAAATATCAGTCAAGTGGCCGAAGTTCATCAAGTTGAGGCTAAGTTGACGTGAATCAACTCACAGCATTTGGGTTGCCAATATTCACCAGAAATTAGTTGAAGTCAAGTTGACGTAACTATTTACAACATTTGGGTTACCAATATGCATCCGATATTAGTAAAGGTCAAGTTGACGTATCAACTTACAACACTTGGGTTACCAATATGCATCCGATATTAGTTAAGGTCAAGTTGACTTGAATAAACTTACAAGATTTGGGTTACCAATATCCAACCGGTATTTTTAGGATGTCTGTGGACCTATTGTTCCAGTTAATATAACGCAACTAATTTGTTGAAGTCATGTTACCAAAATGAACTTATATCAATTAAGTGTCGTTATCATCAAATTTCCAGGGTATCCTTGTTCTACTCAAGTGACCCAGTAAAAGGTTTTAGATGTGTGTGTGTGAATTAACATAAGTAACAATGATTGGCCTCGTCAAGGTGAAGACTCCTGTAAAAAAAAGATTCCCGGTATTAGTAGTTGTAGTTATACAAAAACAATTTTTTTATCTAAAGTCAATTCATGACCACCCTGAACATGAAACATATTCCTTCAAAAATGATACAGGACAGGCGTGACATGTAGCAAATATTATGTTCAGAAGGTAGCTTGTTGTGAACCAATTAATTTACAGACCAATTCGTAACGCGTTCTGTCTAAATAACTTTATTTATTATAGGCTTCTACCGAACAATAATAATATATTTCTTTTAAAGAGGTATCACGTCCTATCTTTTCCATTTCTGATCTTACAATTCCATTCAATCAAACAATCTAATAGCTAATTCGCATTTTATGAAAAAAACTTGTCCATGAGGACTTTTCTTGAAGTTATCCCTGAAAGACAAAAGTCTCCCTTTGGAAGACCTTTGGGTGGCTGGATTTAAAGAACTAAGTTGAAGGAGCCCCTGCCAGCTTCCGCTCCATCTTTGATTGCTTCTCATACTTCAAGGAATATTTTGTTTCAATACTCGCATAACAACTTGAGCAACAAGATTCCAAACACTTCGACAACAAAAATGAGAGCTATTTCATGACGGCTGTTGATGCAAACTGTTGCTTGGACTGTTGGTTTTCTTCCGCCTTAAGTTTTTTATTTCAAAACTTTTATTCCTTAGAACAAATGCGCTGGAATACTTGGTTGTAAAGTGTGCATCACACTTACTCTAGTCGAAGTTAGGTCCTTACTTGTGTCATTAGTAAGGTAACTGCTATATCGCACCTAATGGCCCGCCGTGTTGGCCTCATCACCTACACTGGGAACAGGTTAATTTTAAAGCGAGCATATCTATTTGAAGGATACATCTTGTACCTTGCTTAACAACCCATCCCGCTACAAGGTTGTATTTAATAAATTTCATCATACTACACAATAATTTTAATCATGTTATTTGATATCATTATGACAAATTTATAACAAATACACATCGATCAAGGTGATTTGGTTGAGATATTTTGGGCTTTATGCTTGATGACGCAATGCACATTCTAAACATATCTTAATAACCTGATTTCAAGTCATTAATTAATTGAGGTGGTATGCTTTAAAAACCTTCCAGTTATCTTCCAATGTCTGAACCCAACCGCCCAGATGCCGGCATGCCGGCGCTGGTAGGTCTATATGAAATCTCAAACCATTATATAATTGTTCATAATTTGATTGTAAAAATATTTATCGGATACGAAAAAGGAAATCGGGAAAAAAATGATTCTGCTGAGAAATAATGATTGGAAGATCTCTGTCATGGATGTCAGTCAATATAAATACCTACAAAGAAGGTATTGAAGCCAAGTGTATTATGCAACATCTATATTGATGGAACAAGTTGTCAGCAATTAAGGAAATTACAAGTCGCTTATGAATGCCATTTTTGTATTTATATGATTCTAATCTCTTATATATAAATTACGTCTGCAAGTGATCATTACAAAATTGTCGCCCCACCCAGACCAGTTCCGTCACAGCACTTTATGAATGACATAAAGCAGGTATATTTAAGCCACACCCTGAGCTACATGCCATCATCGATGACAATATTCAGTAGCTACCGACGGCTGATAGGTTCTTGTTTTAAAAAACAATTCATTTATTTGTTTGAATAAAATCGATGAGTAATCAACATAGTTAACTCGAATAATGATGTTCATGGACAGTTTCTCAAGACAATCTGCGATCAGCCTAATCCACAACCATTGCACCAACTATTGACTTGGCTTGATTGACTCAATGGAAAAATTCACAGATAGTTTCAGTAATTTCTATGCATGGAGTACCTCACAGACCTTGCAACACACACTCTGGGTCAGGAGATTGGTTCGAGGTCAGTGTCAGCAGCAGGGCCCGGGAGTGTATCTGGTTTGCTCCTACCGCGTCAGCGCGTCATATTAATTTTCCCCCCGACCACGACCATCTTGTTTCTTAACGACACACTAAGGGCGGGAAAGCGCATCAGAGCAGCGTCAGAACTTACCCATTTACACCATTCTCAACTCACGCTTATCAATTGAACGTTTTCTTTCTACCTCCACACTTATGTCGCTTCTTCCCAAGGCCTGCTTCACGCTATTACTCAACCCAAACTTTTGTGTACCTCTAGGCCTACGTTCCCATCATCCCATCATCCATCCTCTCCATGTGCCCGAACCAACTCAGAACATGTGAACCTGCTCTATCCTCTACCTTTCCACCGTGCCAGTTCTAATTCGATCAGCGTCGTTATTGATTCTCTCAGCGCCACAACATCCAGGCTCAGTGCAACTGGACCACATCATATTCTTCGAACCATGGTCCATTTTAGTTCTGGTCCCTCTAAACTAACGCCAAACCTAATAACCAACTAAAAATTACGAAAAAAATAACTTTCTCAATGTTGGGCTGCTCCGGTAGTATTTTCAACAACTCCTTTAGTTGCATAGAGGTTCTCCCAAACCATTTTTTTTTTATTTTTCCCTAATAGGTAGAAGCGGGAAAGCATTTCTTATTGCCCCACTCAATATCATTGTTATGGAAGTGCGACGAAATCTCTAAGGCCTGTTAGAGCAGTCTCCGGCAGTCACAATAATGTTTCTGATCGATTATCAATAAATGATGGCTGCCAAGCAGGCAGATGTTGTTCGAAGGCTGTGGTGTAAAGGTGATGTATGGCTGGTCGTATTTGAATAAGTCTCACCTCACCCAACAATGTAAATTGAAGTGACGAGACATGGCCGATTAGAGGAACCGTTTTTTTATCCGGAAAAACGTACATCTTATTGGATTTCACGACATCACAGACTGCAGCTCCCTCCCAAGTGTCCGTTCATGCAGTCGAGGATTTACTCTATCAACAACTACCTTAGATGAACAACCCTTACTTTTACATCAGTCTAATCATTCCACCCAAGAAACATTTCAACAACCCAGCAAATACCAAACAGCTGGGACCAACAAAACGACAAACACAACCCCTTTAGTAAACATCAGAAGTCACCAGCAAATGATTACTGTAATTCACTACCGGAAGCACAAAACTATTTAAATATGCAAATATCTTGTAGCTACGGATAATTCAAAACATTTTCATTGTGTATGATTGAACTGAAGTACTGACAATTATTAGGGTATGCACTAAAAAGTGCTTATAGAATCACTGGCGCAACTTTATTTTTTGATCAAAATGCAACACAATCAACAACCATACTAGAAACGCTATCCTCAGCATGTTCCCCCGGCACCAACAACACAACTAACACTTTATCAGCATGTATCCCACAGCATGAACAACACAACTAACACTCCATCAGCATGTATCCCACAGCATGAACAACACAACTAACATTCCAGCTGAATGTAGCCCACCGCACCAACAACACTACTAACACTCCAGCAGAATGTATCCCACAGCACCCACAACACTACTAACACTCCATCAGAATGTAGACCACAGCACCAGCAACATTACTACCACTCCACCAACACGTATCCAACAGTACCAATAACGCCGACAACACAATACAGAATGAACCCCATCGCACCTTCAGGTCATTTACCCCAAGTTGTACAATACACTTTGGTAGTTCAAAAAAGCAATCCTTCAACCTCCGAGGAATCACTGAATCTTCTTGAGATATTTCTTATAACTGCAAACTGCGAATGGAGTTTTTTCTTATCATTTTCTCAATATAAGCTGTGATGATATACCTCAGTTGTTATAATACCGCTCCTCCAATCCTCGAAGCCTCTCTCAATCGTTCAGGCAACATCGTATTTCAGCGAACGTAAGCTTTCACTAAGACTTCATCAAGTTGTGGTCTCCACTGGGGCTGCACCCCCAACACCGAATATATTGTCTTAGTTAAGGTCGAGACCTGAAGGAATGCCTCCCTGTGAGAAGACTTCGTCAATGAGAAATACAGAAGCACAGCCGGACTAATTTTGGAGAGAAGGGATTCCCACGGCTGTTACAAGGTCATAGGGCTGGGAAACCACTCTAGTTAAAATGACATACGAATGATAGCTTAAGCCAGTTATGCGGATTTGAGCACGACAGACTGTGATTGTTGATAGGATTTAAGATAAGAAACCACATATGGCTGTCGGACTTAAAGGGATGGGGGTACACGTCAGTTGAAAGCATTTGTGGATGGAGACCTCAGTAATTATAAGTCCTTGAGGATGGGTTCCAGGCCAGTTACATGTACCGGGAATATGAGAAAGCAGACGTTAGGTCCACACAAGTCAAATATACCAAACGAATGATTGTTATTATATTCGAAACGCTTCTAGATGAGGTATAATGACATTCAAATATCATGTGAGAGCGACAGTTAAGTCAATTGATTATCCGAACCGGAAAGTTGTTAACTCGATACAGCATGAGATAATTTAGTGTCCGATAAATTCTCTGAAAGTTTCATTCGAGATAATGAAATATACAATCGAATGAAAATTTGAATATCGGTAGCACCGTCAATTATTTTCATCCATAAAAAAGTTTCCCATATTCGGGCACAGAGATGAACGTGTGTGAAAATGAAATAGATCACTCCGCTGTATTTATTTTGAGATCTTAAAAGATGTGCAAAAGGAATAAATGAAGTGACCTGCAGCAGCATCTATACAAATGTAAGTCTATTTACGGCACGAATTGCAGGTCAGAGTTAATGATGTTGATCAGTTCGCCAAACAGCGTAATATTATTGCTAAGAGTTCCTATTTTTGAGGTTAATAATTCGAATTTGCTTATGAGTGGGCGCTCTCGCCGGTGACTGCCCGCAATAACATTTCTCGTTCAACGGGCAAATGAGGCAAGTTCTATGGGCTGCCGCTCGACGAACTCTAACAGATGTGCTTAATTGCAAATGCTTTTGGAATCCGAGTCGGCTAGTTGGAACGCTCGTTTGATTTCCGTAGCCTAATGAATTTGAGGTTGCAATAAGACATCGAATAGGCCTCGTAGGGGAACGTGTTATAACGCATTTGCTGTCATAGTAACAAGCTGTGTCCCCAATACGCGTACAGGATCGGCAATGCGAGTTCAACATGTGCAACACTGACAATATATTTATATACAAAGCTTATGGGAGGTATCTATCTCTGAATACCATCTAAGCTTGTTGATGTTTCTATTTTCCAAAACATAGCTTAAATCTCAATTATTTTAGCGCAGGTTTAAATTTGAAAGCATAAAAACCAAACAGCAACAGCAAATAGCCTTTCGAAAATTAGGTCTGTCAATAATATAAACAAGTTCCTCAGAGAAGTCTCCCAACCTACCTTCATGCGTTCCAATGCATCCAATCTACATCTTTGATCGCTACCTTCCGATATGAGTCACATCTCAATTTGTACTAGTTTATCCTACCTCTTTCCTCGCATATTTCGCACGCACTCAATTACTGTCTTATTATTCACCAAATGATTGAGATGCTGTGGATGTGGCAGATTTATACATTCAATTTGCTGTGAGTAAATTTACAAGATATTTTATCAGTATTGTGAAGGCTAATCAAAAGGTAAAATGAATTCTCATATCATTTTTAATGTACTTCCTGGTGTTATGACCGAGCCCCTTATATGAACTGCGATGTAGTTCAATAGTACGTAACGAGCTCCAGCCTGTCCTCTTTGTTGTTCTGATTGAGCCAATAAATGAAGCCACAATGGGCTTTAAGGTCCTGCCTGCTTTTTCCTTGGTGTTATGTCCCAACAAAAATAGCACCAGAATGACCTTTAACACTCTTTAATGAGATCCAGCCTGTCCTTATTAATGTTATGACGAAACATTTATGGCACAGCAATGTCTTCTGGCAGTCCTTAATGAGGTCCAGCCTGCCCTTATTGATGTTATGACCAAACAATAATGAGACTGTATAATGTTCCCCATTAGCTCCTAATGCCGTCCTGCATGTCCTTATTGATGTAATGTCTATATACAAATGGAACTGCAATGTCGTCCAGCTGTCCCCAACCTGTCTTGCCATCCTTGCTGAAGTTCCGATCATACCAAGAGGGTCAATTATCGCCTTCGGGAAATAACTCGATCACGTTGTAAAAGTCAGATGACACTGTCAGGTAGCAAGTGTCAGATGACGAGGACTGGTAACAAATGTCAAACGGTGCTGTCAGAAAGCACATGTCAGACGACGCTGTCAGGTTGCAAATGTCACAGGATTATGCCAGGTAACAAATGTCATACTAGGCTTTCAGGTATCAGGTGTCGGTTGGCGTTGGAAAGTAGCAATAGTCAGAGGGTGCTGCTAGATGGTACTGTTAGATGGCTAGGTCACATCGCTGCTAGGTGGAAATTGAATAATGGTGCTGCATGACGGTGGGAGGTAGCAAGTGTCAGATGTCGCTGGCGAGTCGTGTCAGACGGCACAGCAAGGCCACAAGTGTCAGAAGGCGCTGGAGAGTCGGAAGTGTCAAACGGCTCTGGCGAGTCGCCATTGGCAGACGTGTTGGCCGGTCGCAATTGTCAGATAGCGCTGACGGGTCGCCTATCTCAGATGACACATCCGAGTCTTAAATGCCAGTTGACGCTGCCAGATCGAAAAAGGCATCGATTTGTCTGGCCTCAGCACTTTATGTCTTCTTAGAAGTTTGAACTGCTTCATAGCCTACAGTCATGACTGGGCGATGAGATGGTCTCTCAAGTCGATAGTCGTTGTTCCCATAAGATGGAACTTCTTCATTGGAAACATCCAAGACTTGACAAGAAACGTGCATCTGGTCAGCTCACATGATTCAGCACAACATACATACCTATGAGCAGCCAACATGCTTCAGGACTGCTAACTTCGCTCGGGACAATAAACCTGTAGCAAGAGTGTTTCAGAGTATTGTACTTGACTTTGGGTGACATAAGTACCCTACGGCCTCCGATGTGTCTCAAGGCAATAAAGGGGTATCTGAAAATCAGACGTGTCTCCGGGTTAATGTCATGCATCAAAGAAGCAGACGCTCCTCAAGCAACCAAATACGCCTCATGAAAACAGTCGCGCCTCAGGGCAACAGACGTTTTCAAGTCCAACAGACGTGCGGCTAGGCAACCGACTCAATTCAGCTCAACAGACGTGTCTCATGGCGGGTCGCTATCCCTGGCGCTAAATTCTTTTATAGCTAACGTCAGATCAACCACTATCATCTCCGCCAACAGCCTTGTCAGCCCCAAGTTGTTCCGACTACCTACCTACGGTACCATTTTTTAACAACGAACATTCGTAGCGTTCCTCAGTCACACCAGCCACTGTCATATCTGCCAGTGACATTCTGGCGAAAATCTGTTTCAGCCCACGTCAGAATCAGCCACCAGTCGTACCGTTTTACCGGTTATCACTTTAATGAAACTTTTCCTGCCCAACCTAACCTAACCTAGGGTACGTGTTTCTAACCCGCGGAGCAAAGGTACGTATTTCTTCATTAAAGTGTTAACTGTTAGGTTGGTACGCCTGTTTCGCTGGAATGACAGTGGCAGATATGACAGTGGCAGATTTTGAAGTGGTGGAAAATGCGTGTGGGCTGAATCATCGTTAGGTAGAAAGCACGTGGGATGAAAGATTTTTAGCGGTTATGACAGTGTCCGGCCATGATAGTGAGGTGAAGTGAAGTGGCGATAGTGCGCGTGTGCGGGAATAATTTTAGCGCGAACGCTGGGCTCCCCTCATGGCAACATGTGAGCGGCGCGGCGACTGGTGTACCGTGGAGCAGCAGTCGTCACGCAGCCCTACAAACGTTCCTCTGGACACAAGATGTGAAGCTGGGGAACGAAGTTGCCTCAGGGCGACATCGGATTGTTTGAGAAAGACATTGATTACGATCTTGATACCCTAATTTTTCCTGTCGATTTAGGGAAGACGCTTCTGCACAAATGCAAGACACTCGGCGTCAAAAAACAAACTGTAAATGTTGACCAGAATACATGTTCTATTTTCAAAATACGAGATGTTCACCCGCCTCTCGTGGCTCCTGATCATTCTTCTCACCTCGCAACCTGTAAGTGAGAAGTGGATTTCCTACAAAGAACTTTCTGAGGGAGTGTTCAAAATTACCAATGCAGTGGACACAAGAAAATTATATACTGCGTATGTAGTTTT
This sequence comes from Gammarus roeselii, assembly GCA_016164225.1. Lineage (NCBI taxonomy): Eukaryota > Metazoa > Arthropoda > Malacostraca > Amphipoda > Gammaridae > Gammarus > Gammarus roeselii. The sequence continues at coordinate 11,935 of SDVV010003430.1, read as the reverse complement.
ATGACATAACATCAACAGTCGAAGTCTCTGATTTCAAATATTTTTAATGATAAAAAGAAACTAAGTCTTATCTTGGCCGAGTAAACAAAAAGTGTAGTGATCCGGGTCATTCAATTGATGTTTTGTGAGCAGTTCTGGGGCCAGGGCGGAATTTGCTGTTTAGTCAGCAGAGAGGAGCCCAGAGTCGTCATAAGCCGACATCATTAAACAAATGATAGGAGACATCATTAAGACATTTTTTACTCACATGCTGCCTCCTGAGTTTGTACGTCATGCCGGTGGTTTCACCTTACGAATCGCCTTTAAAAATGAGAAGCTCCCTTGAGTTGTGTTGTTTATCGATGACGAGGAGTTCAAATCTTTCCAAGATTACGAGACTATTAACTCGAAGGAAGCAGCTATTCTAGGGCAACGATGCCCCACGTTGCGCTGTATTGGCCCTCTATGGAGAGGACCCTGCATTGATATGGATTCGTGTTATATTGCTAAGATTAGACAACTAAATGTTCATATCAAATGGATATGAAGTTTATCACCCAGTCAAGTTCACAACGCCCCTGAAAAACACCTTGCCATTGTGCAACGACAAATGATTGAAAATTATCTCAATATTTTATCTGTTATTATAACACATAATTGTACTATACAGTTATGTCTGACCTGTTTCATCATGACATGCACAAATGCTCCTCTATTAGTCTGTGACTTGTTTCATCATGGCATGCACAAATGCTCTTATATTAGTAATGCAAAAGCTTCACTTGCCGCATGAATATGTTTTTAAAGCCGACCTAAATGTTTCATCGGATATTTTTTTTTAATTTTGAACTCGTTGATTTGTTTTAAGATTCATTATGATCTAAAGTAAGTACAGAGCTATGCAACCCCCCGGAATTTTGCATACGAAGCAGGCTCACGCATGCTATGAACAAATGAATTATATATTTTAAATTGAAACAAAAAAACAAGTTACTGCAGTTATTCAGACACGCAATTGTAAGTTTGAATCCTTGCACAGTTTATTTAGACTAGATGAAGCTTCAAGCTGCTCTCCGAAACGCAAGAAACACCTTACGAAGAAATGTGTTCATTATACGGGAGTTTTGAGCAGATTCAAACACATTTGGCCCAAACCTCTTGTCTATTGATCCAGCGTACAAGATAAAATACAAACAACGATATGAACCAGGGACTTGAAGATGTATGGAATTACCCTATCTACGGTATCTGCGAAACGTACTTTTGTGGTCATATATGGCATATAGGGGAGGAAAGAGACTAGGTATCATCCCAAATTAGTGCGATGACCCATATCAGCGTGATGACTCTATGAATTAAGGAGCTGGAAAGTTGAGGTGCTGGACAGGCATCGTAGATAGTCAGATTTGCCTCCTTTTTGCTACGATGATGATGTTTCTGTTAATACCGACAGCTGTTATGCTTTTCTGTAAGAGAACATGTGATCTGTGGATTAAACAATTTTTTTTCGTCAGCATCAACAAAATAGGACTCTGTACCATTGTTGAAAGTAGTGCCGCGATTTTTTTCGCATAAAATTCAGGGAGGATTTATAAGTTGTCGTACCGATGATCCGTGGCCAGCGCATAGTCCTTATCTAAGTCTCCTTGATTACTGCTACTGAAGGCAAATGGATCATGAAATTGATTGTAGAAACCAAAAAAATATAATTGGAACTGGAGGGTTGACAGATCAGCTTCACCAATGAACAAATCTATGGAAAGGCTAAGCCCCTGGGAGTCATTTTGTGTTAAGAGAATCTACGAATATACTAAGACAGAACTGCAAAACGAGAGTACGTTCGGTTTAATAGGAAGTAGAAATTTCTTGTTCGTCGTAAATTTCCAACTATGAACGGTAAAATACACAGATGCTCCTTGGTTTTAAATTGAGTGTCAAATAGTACCACAAAGAGCAAGATCATGGTTACTGGTCAGAGCAGGTCTAGAGCAAGATTAGATCAGGGCTATCGCATGTCAAAAGCATGGGTAAAGCACGGCTCTAGCAGAGTTGAATAGAGCTGGGCTGAAACTGGATTTCGGCAGGGTTTCATCAGTGCTAGGGCTGAAATAGGGATAAAGCCGGAACCCTTCAGAGAGACGGTTATGTTAGATGAAGGCTACGGCAAGGTCTTAAAAGTAGAGCAGCCGGGCCCTAAGAAATTAATTACAAAGATTCGAATCAAACCGACCGCTGCTTAATGAGTGACAGGGCTACTTCAAATAGATAAATATTCCGATGCTGCTTACAATTCTTGTGATGTTTTTTTTATTTGGCATACCTACAAGCTGTTCAGGAATTATAATGAAGTTTTGTAGATGTGGTTGAATGCCTACTGTATTTGTGAAGATTTGAGACTGCAGACGTTTTTTTTTATGAGACAATAGAAGATGGAGACCATTGGAAAACTACTTAAAGGATTATCAAATAATCGAGGGCAACATTTGTTACGTTATCCCCAATAAGTGTGAGCATAACGTAGGTTTCTTCAGGTACTTGTACTGACACCATCATATGTACATGAGTTAATACTCTCTAATATTCATCATCTCTGGTAACAGTAAACAGGTCCCACGACTCAAATGAGTCACAGCGATGGTTCGAGTAAAATTGTGCTGGGATTTTTTATGACGTAATATGAACTACACTAAGAGTAAATCCCGCTTATAGGGACAAGACTCACAGAGCTGCGCACAAGAGTGTTGTCTCCATCCCGGCAATATAGGTCCCCATGCACTCCCATAGCTTAGCTCGCCAATGTGAGCCATCACTCACAAAGCTATGCACAAGAGTGTTGTGTCCATCCCGCCATATAGGTCCCCATGCACTCACATAGCTTAGTCCGCCAATGTGAGCCATCACTCACAGAGCTATGCACAAGAGTGTTGACTTCATCCTGCCATTATGGGTCACCATGCGCTCTCATAGCTTAGCCGCCAATGTGATACGCCATTCACAGAGCTATGCACAAGAGTGTTGTGTCCATCCCGGCCAAATAGGTCCCCATGCACTCACATAGCTTAGTCCGCCAATGTGAGCCATCACTCACAGAGCTTTACCCGAATGCGTTGATTCTATTAGCATCGCACACAGAATGCCGCTGAGAGAGGCCTCTGTTGTGCAAACCACTGCAGCTCTAGTATTTGTCCATTGCCTTGTCCAAATGAACTGAAACATAACAGAGTAATTACACATTCACTCAAAAACTGCGTTGATAAGAGTTGCAGTAAAGCCGAAGCTCTGTTTCCGTAAGGTCACCTTTCAGCATAGGGATTGGGCAAATGCCCCTATTGGTTTATTCATTTCGCAAGCCAACTGCTAGCGTTTCAATACGTCAACGTCTCGTTTACTTTTAATGCAATACAGAGTACAGCAAAAGCGTTGGTCGCAGATGCCCCGCGCGAGAGTGTTATTGAAAACCTGAGTAACGTATTCACTAAATTTTAATCGATGATCGTCGAAGGCCTATCTGGTACCTCTTAAATGATAAATTCATGAAGATTATTCGTATTTATATTACGTCACGTATTGTCGTCTATTTGTAAATATTAATGCGCATATGTTCGTCTAATGATTAAAACACATGATATACACCGTGGTAAAAAAATAGTATACGAATCAGGTAATGCAGTAAAGGGTTGTCGTTCAGCAAGTATAACATTGTGATAATATGTCGAGATTGTTGGAATGTTTCTTGTCATTCGGCGCCAACGAGCCAAACGGCTTTCACATTGATCATTCATTGATTGATATGCCAACCGAGAGAAGGTACTCACTTTCTCCTCGTGAATCTTAACAAATGTTAAGATTCACGTACTTGGACATTCACGCCGTCCAAGTACGTGTTCATTTACAGAAGTCTTTCAATACATTTGATAAAACAACCTGAATTACATTGTCACAATACAAGTGTTCGCTCAAAAAGGTTTTCATCAGGGTACATTACATTTAACAGCTTTGAAATAAAGAAAATGATCAAACATTTGTAAGCATCTTGTTTAACATTGTTTATTGTTTAAATAGTCAGTGTTTGAAATCTTCATGTCTACGTAGAAATACAGCAATTTCCCCTAATTAGGAGGGTAACTAGGTTAGACTGACACAGAGGGGAGAGGCACCCAATCTCCCAGACACAGACCGCCTTGTCGTATCCGGGCTCAAACTCGGGCCATGCAGCACCAGAGGCTGTCATTGCAGTGGGTCACGAAACCTCTTGGCTACGACGGTCGAGTGGTTAACTTGATCTATTGACAAATATTTGTTGCATTAATAACAGAAATCCGTGTGGTTAAACTGCACAATGATGCCTATAATCTATTTAATTCCCAGTCCCATATACATAAGTGTACGATCATCATACGGTTGGATGTTGACGGAGGCTTTTATTTGCCACCCAATAAATTTTTCAAACTATTCACAAAAGTGGCATGTATATCTGATTACTGCCTTCCTCCCTTACACCCACTTAAGTCTAGACACAGATGGCCCTAATGACAAGGCCGGGTAATACAAATTTGTATTTCCTTCAGCCATCCGTTATTGTCTCGCAGGAATAGACAAGAAATGAGTCAGAACTGGTGCAATGCCAATTTCTTTATCTAGAAGCAGGTGATATCCTTGACTACGCGATACTAAGCGTGTACAAGTACAAGCCCCTGTTATTGTTGAGTGTTGATTTCCTACTCTGAAGAAATAGCGAGCAAAATATCACGACAGTCAAGCAGTGAGCAATTTAAATATAAGTACATAAATAATGTTTCGGGTGGCTATGTTTCGTGGTGATAAACGGTAGCAATAGGTTACTGTGATGAAAGGCATGGGGGGACAGTGAATGACAGGCAAAGGCAAACATGGAGAATGTATGAAGAGAATCATGGATGGACAGTGTAAAATGAGATGCTTGGAGGGACAGTGTATGATAAGAGGCATGGATGAACAGTGTATGGTTAGAGGCATGGATGGACAGTGTATGATTAGAAGGGTAAATGAACAGCGTTTGTTAAGAGTCATGGAGAAACAGTATATGATACGGAGCATGGATGCACAGTGCGTAATAAGAGGCATGGAGGGACAGTGTATGATAAGAGGCCTGGATGAACAGTGAATGTTAAAAGCCGTTTATCTATCAAACAATTATCAGCCACGTGTACACTGTCGATGAATGCAATAAGTCCATCATCGGAGAATTACGGTCGGGACGCTGTAGCCTTATTTATACTAATAATTATGTTGTGTTTTAGACCAAATTTATTATATTATGTATTATGTTTTTCCGTCATAGTGTATTTTTCCATAATGAAGTTACATCCAAGAACTTTTCTCTCGGAGTCAGTTGTTCTTTACAATACTATGTAAAAATGCTTCTTTCCCAACAAATAGATAATGAAAGTATTGAGGTCTATTTATAAAGCTGTTTATTTTGCATCCACTGAATGAAAATTGAATTCTATCTTGATTCCACCCTTCACTAATAGCATATTTCTCCATTCTACCAAAACACCTTGTTAAAAAAAACTCACTCGCACACACAGACACACCCTCACACAATACAAAATGGAGCAATCGCTCACTCCCATCCACAGTTGAAATTGGAAGTCAGAAGAAAACTTCCATGTATGTTGGTAAATAATTCTCTTGGAACGAACTTTAACAACAAGTTCCCTTAGGATGGAAGAATATAGATTATGAAAGGGAATGTTTGTGGTAGGAATAAAGAGTGCAACAAAACAATTCAATGTAAATAAGTTTTTTTTTTACTGTAGGTAAAAGAACCAGTTTGCAACGATGTTATTTAAACTTTTTTTTCCTAACGATGTTTATCTGTGAGGAGTACCTGCAATATTAATATTGTGAGGAGATTTAAATTAGGCGACGGAAGCAGTTAAAATCTTTTGGGAAAAGGAAACTCCCTGAAAAGAGCAACGTGTTGAAACTCCCTAGAAAACAAGGGTTTCAAACAGGTCATTTTTTCCTGAAATAAATTTATTTGCGAGCAGTACCTTTAATATAAATATTATTCGAAAATTAAGATTGGACGATAAAAACGAAAAATATTCTTCCTGAAGATCGACGTTTTTGAAACAGACGAGAAAACAAAAGTTTCAAACAAGATAGTGTGATGTTGGACCTGAGCACCCTGAAAGGGTGACTCCCGACTCACTAATACCTCTCCCCATCTTTCTTTCTTGTTGATGGAATACTAAACGTTGGCCGCTGTAAAGCTAATCTCAAACGTTGCTGGAACCACATAGCCTTCCGTTGTTCTAAAGTAGCCTCCTCGAATACATGTCTAGTTTCCTTCACAATCCGCACGGGTGATTCGCCGTAAACACCCGTTATTTCCAATGCAATGGGTTCTAAATCAAATTGCTCGGTAAAATCATGTACTTCCTTTGTATACTCGTTTCTGCTCCCGTGCCAGCAGAACCCGCGGAAACTGCAGGGCTTATCAAATCATACTCATCACATGTTCCTATAGAAGTGCAATCCCAACACAAACTTTTCCGTTTTTAAAATGAAATATTGTGATAGCACCAGGCCTTCTGCCATCCCCTGTATCCATACCCAATGTTTCCAGGACAGATGGGAGCCCCGCCATGTGTAAACAGATCCTGACTATGTCATTTGACCCAGAGTGTCTTGTAAAGCGCACCGCACTAAACCTGCAGGACAGTCCATGTAGGCCCAATTCATCCATTTGATGACAGCATCGACACGAGTGTTTTTCACTGATTTTAACCTCTACTCTCAAAGTCCATGCTATGCGTAACGTCTCAGGATCAACCTGAGTCCCTTCGGATGGCACAGGAACTGCGTGCAACCAAATGTCGCTATTTGTACTAGAGGCAACTATGAGGTGTGATCTCCCCGTATGATCTGCGACAGCCAGTTGTCAACTGAGATTGTCAGTAACCACGGGTATATCCAAACACTCTTCTTATCTTTGTCCAGACCCTCCAATTCATTGGCATTCCCCGTCCTCCCCTCTCCCCCATGCCATTATGGCATCCTGAAGATCCTCAGTGGCGACCACGATGTTCACATCGGAAGGTACGGCTTCCACTAAGTTGCTTACAGATTATATCGATGAACTGAAGGTCGGAAGTGTAATATCTTGAGTCGTTTTGAACCCCAGCACCCCAAAACTCACTATAACGTGGGCTGGTGTCACGATCTATCACCCAGTGGGACGTTAATAGAAACTGAGGACATCTGAGAAGGGGATGCAACTCATAAGCACTTGCATACCTTTACGTTAGAAATCTGTTGTGGTGACTGCCCGCCGGAGGCCTTATGAAAAGGCCGGAACTACTTCATTGAGATGATAAAATAGATATGTTGACTTGTGCGGACACCAATATTTGATTTTTCCTTGAGTAAATAATTGGTGATAAGTATTCGGGCAAAAGCCCAGGAGATTCGAAGGAAAAATCTAGAACGTCTTCTCAAAAATTCGATAAGTCGAAGAACATCTTTCTGTTCAGAGAATTATTTACTGCACAAATGCATATAACATCATAGCAAAACATTTGTATCAACTGATTAGATTTTTATTCAATCATATTTCAGGGTTATCGGTCCGAAACGCTATTACAGTGTATTATGTGAACAAAAATGATTGTCAAGAAGAAAGTCTTTATACAGGCCTTGTATTTTATGTCCAAGTCTCACAGTGTAGAGTATTATATATGTTGCTGAAACGCGAATTAGGTTTCAGCGGCCATCGAGGCGGGCTTACGGCTGGCTCACGGCTGGCTTACGGCTAACGGGTTACTCAGTCGAACGGGCCTAGATTAGGAAGGTTCTATGTTTTCGACATTATAATTTATATGAATTATTAATATTTATTGTATTTATATATGTTTTTTATTTTTTAGATGGCTGTATTGAGGTAGGCTTGGTTCCTTCCTGTATTTCATTTTATATTTATTCGGTTCAGGTAAGAATATGCCTATATCTTATTTTGGAGTGGTGGGGGTGTCGAGACTCTCTAGGCGGCAAAAAGTTCTGTACACCTCCGGATGGTTCAGTCAAGAGTTTTGTTGAACACTGTTCATTGTCTTATCAGCAAATTTCACTGATGATTTGCCATTATTTCTATGTTATGAGTTTCTGTATCATTATATATTTATGTCGGAGTTATTTATTATATTTTTTTCTGTACATATATGTTTGTATGCTTATCTAGTTGAGTCAGCGTTTGTGTTTTCCATCTATTCATTTTATATGCATATAATATCTAAAAAAATAGCATGGTTTATAATTTGGTAGTTGGCGAGTTGATCTTTGTATATTGGGGTTGAACAGCAGCTTTGCTACGAGATTCTGTCAGCTCCATACCGCACTATCCAGTTTTGAACCTGATATATCGATGACACCATGTATCCGCATGTTCCAAATGGACCGTTATCAAGCGTATGTAGACTATTCGGGTAGTCTTATCTCGATTTGTTGTATAGTGAGTATCGGTTGGATGCCCTATTGCGAGAGTAGCTGAGTGATATTGATTCATTGTAGGTTATTGTATTGTGTTATGTGTACATCGTTTGATATATGTTGATTTTGTATTGTTTTCGGATTTTTTATTAGTTATCTCATATCTCACACAGTTATCTGAATTTTTAGGATAGCTTAGGTTTGCATCTTCCATGTAGCACAATATTTCAGGCAAAATCGGTCAATTAGTGCATCATTTTGGCATTATTATGTATTTATATGACATTCTGTTACGAGTGAACCGTGGTTACTTTAGTTAAAGATAATTTAATTGAACCATATTGTGGACTCAGTTGTAGAATAATTTCATCAGATTTGTATATACCATAGCGTGTTCGTGTAGAAGTACTCCACATCATTTACTATATGTTCCAGTTATGTAAATCAGTCACATGTCTTGGCCACTTATTCAAGTTTGGTGTTTGGTTGGTTACATGCTGTTTTTTTTTCTCGCACTTCATAGTTTTTAATGTATGTTTTGGGTATGATAGAGAATTGATCTTTTTGCTTCATTATTACACGAGCGTTTTAGTATATTTCATTCAGTTTTGTATGTTCTCTGTACAGTTTCTATCATCAATGCATAACAAAAATGAAGAACTACCTTTCTCCTACCAATCATAAGATATTGTAAGGAAAACTGTAATGACACCGCCAATTTATTTATTTATTTAAATCTGCATGAGGTAAAATTATTTGAATGGCGGCAAAGCTTTCAGGGGGCTAGCGAGATGCAGTTCCTGAGTAGATGAAGATATCTCTTCCACGAGGGATCTCGCAGGACGACAAACATCCTAGGAACCAACAGCCAGCATCCACCAGCCAGGTAGCAACACTTCCGTTAATGTCGAGCAGCTACAAGAAATATTAGACTGTAATGTAATGAATTTAATTAGATATCAAATCTCGTCTATCTTTCCGGTGGGAATTCAAGAAGTACACTGAAATAGGCTTTCAAATTCGAATCTACTTCAAATCCACCAATTAGGTGCATCAATTACCAATTAGGTATTTATTAACTATCAATTGGGTCTTCGTTAATTATCATTTTAGTATTTATCCATTATCAATTAAATATTCGTCAATTATCAATTAAATATTTATCCATTATCAATTGAATACTCGTTAATTATCAATTAAGTATTTATCCATTAAAAAATAAATATTCGTCAATTATCAATTCGTTATTTATCGAATGATCAATTTTATCAATTATTTAAAATGGCGCTACTTTATAGATTTTACACAGGGAGTGGCTGATAATAGATTAGACCCGAGCTGAAACTTCCGGAGCTAGTAACGCCGTAAAGTACTGACACCCCGACTTACATTCCATGTGCTTGGGCATCTTTGTTTCGGTGTACATAGTCGTAGCGGCACGTTCAGGGCACGGTATCCAGGACGGTCGGCATTGGTTCAACTACTCCGTCCACATGCTCGTACGTAGTAGTTCCAGGGTCGCAGCGACGACGTTCAGGGCACCGTATCCAAATCGGTGGGCAGTGAACCCTACTCCAACAGCGTGCCAGCATGTAGTTCCTTCTGCAATCAACGATGATTTTAGTGCTTACGAGTCAGACCACTTCATCGGATCTGATGCGTGTCTACTCAAGAGATCTCCTCTTCGGTTTTCTTTTCCTGAGTCTAGGCTACAGCTGCTGCTGACCTCTTCCGAGTCCAGGCCCCTGCATTCCCCTGTTCTGAACCCCTGAACTTCGTCTGCAAGGCCCAAGTGTTTACCCAACCGCTCTCTTTCTCTGCAAGATAATTTCGGAAGAGCAGTAATACGGTCACCCAAAATTGCGGGGACGGCAATACTCCCACCGACCGTTCCGAAGTGGCTGGACCCAATACTATTATCCGAACGCGAATTTTCACGGTTTCCAACAAAGCAACGTATTGCGTATTTTATGCACTTATAGAAAAATTAGCACATATTACGTTTGTATATGCAATATAAAACATAATTTCAGTTATAATTCAGATACATGTTGTATATTTTTAAGGTTTTATATATCTTTTTACATCCGTATACAATGTTTAGCTTGGATGAACATTGATAAACATTGTATTATTAGAGCAGAGAAGAAAATTACCTAGTTATTTGATTTTTTCCACGTAAATCATAGGCATGTATGTATATGAGGTGTAAATCCGTACTGCATCTTTGTAGAATTTCGTCATTGAACCCTATCAAGTGTGTAGTTTAACGTTTTAGAACACGATTTACTGGATGGATGGGTCCTGGTGTTGAGGCGGCTTACAAATTTTTGGTAGTCACCTGGAGTTCATCAGTGTTCAACGTGAATTCGTAAGTTCATGTGGAGGTCGGTCTTGAGTTCCATGGGCTTGTTAGAGATGTTAAGCGACAAGCTGCTGATCGTTGTGGTGATTTACTTAAGTCGTTAGTGAACTGATGCCCAGATTTTTATTGCCACACTCTTTGAAACTCTTGTCAGGCCCGTTCTTGACAACTGTATCTGTGTATAGATTCTTGGTTCTGTCCAGGATGTGACAGGGGTCGACGTTGTTCAGAGATGATGGACTAAACAGATGCATGGTATGTCTGTCTGAGGTATTCTACCATGACTGGGTGTTACCTCTAAACTTGTTATATATCAGTGGTAGATTGATGAGAAGTGACGAAATAAAGCATAGTAGATTTCATTGTTATGACACAGTGTGCTTTGATTTTGTCCTACTAGAGGCATAACATCGGTTAGGTCTAAGAGTTTGTTATAGACTTGAACGGATACCGTTGTATTATTACTATTTTATGCATGAACTCAGTGTTTGTTTTGAATGTCAAATATTTGCGGTATATCTGTTATGTTGGTAAACTAGTTTTCATAAACCAGAACATGTGTGATATTGGTGTAAGTTATATCCTCTGGGGTGTGGTAGAATACGCCGTGTATCATAGTTAATCAATTTTGGTTAGGGTAGAGTATAGAATCTTAATTGGCTATTTTATAGTTCGTGTTGATGTTGTATGATTTTGATTGGTTATCATGTGAATAAATCTGTATTAGATATAAATTCGCCTAAATTCATGGAATGTTGGGCATAAAATACGCTTAATTGCATGTAATGGTCCAAAAAAATTGTATGTTTTACCTCTCAACATTGGATTTGGGTCCGGTTCCAAGTCGACATGGAGAACTAATCTACCGTTTATTTTAGAGTGTTAGTGTTGAAATTCTTCATTAATTTAATGTACATCTCAATTATGTTATCCACTCGCAGTCTTCACTATACGCTTATTCCCGCAGGTCTTCCTTATATAAATGTTCGGGATCCGTTTAGCAGTTTACCAATAAAATTTTTTTAACTAAAGGCTTGTGATGAAGACCGTAAGCCTAACCCATCCTAACCTAACCAAACCTATTCTAACCAGGATTTTTTTTTTCCGTTTCCGTTC
>SDVV010003429.1:0-21403 GCA_016164225.1 Gammarus roeselii | reverse complement strand
TATTTCAGATGAGATGTCAGATGGACATCTCCAAGAGATGTAACTGGCGCTGATATTACGAAGGAAAGTAGAAGAAGAAGAAGAAAAAACGTCGACAGTGTCCTTCCATGGGAAGGTACTCACTGTTTCAAAAGATGGATGTTTGTTGGGGTGTGGGGGTGAGCCGCCGTTGCGACTCATCGGTAAGCGTCGCTGGGTCGCCGGCGGACTTCACCCGCACATCTTTGTCAAATCTACGTCGTACCTTAGAGTTGAGCAGCGCTCCCCTCCTGCGCGGGTTCAGTTTTCAAATATCATGGGTTGTGAGGGTGAGTTACCGGCAGACTTCACCCTCACTAGTTCGCAATTTTGGCTACCTCTCTCTATTTTTATCCTCTCCTTTCTCCCCCTCCCCCTCTCCTTGCTCCTCAAACCGTGGCCGGTGCTTCCACTCGCGGTGCTGGGCCTCACGGCGGAGAAGAAGGATAAAGTCTCAGCCCCCGGTACATCTGCAGGAAGCAGGTTAGATTATTGACCAAATTGTCTGCATACTACTTCCAAAACACCATTACTTCAAGTTTTGACAACACTATCATAGTTTATTAGTTAGGTATACTTCACTACAAGAAGTACTAAATTGTATGACTACTTAAGCGCCCAGTACAGCTACGAGTGATGTAGATAAGATACACATTCTCAGAGAATTTTTCTTGTATACCATGCACAGTATATTTGTTATCATGAAACAGATCCAAGGGCGTTTTAAAGAACGCGTTTACGTCAACAACCCTGGGTTCAGTTTAAAATTGTCAACAAGGAGGGTAGAAAAGTGAAAAAAAAATACCATTCGGTCGGCAAGGCCTCTCCATACGAAAATTTTCATTACCTCAACAATAGATGATATCTGTCTAATCTACGTCGTACCGTAGAGTTGAGCAAGCTCTCCTCATGGCGCGGTTTCGATATTCAACAGGCACCATCCACTCCGGAGGCAACGAACACCCTCCCACGGAGGAACCTCGCCGACACGATGACACTCCTCCCCTTACTTCCCCAGCCCCCCGCTGGAGAGGGAAGAAAGGAGGGGTATGGTGGTAAGTGCTGGCACCGTATCACATATGAATAATACAAAAAAAGAGTAAAAATATATGGTATCACTCCAAGTCTTCACTGCCGCATAGAGTTGAGCAAGCACTCCTCTTAGGTGGTGTCGATTCTCCGGGCAGCATAGTCCCTGCATCTGCTTGTCCCGTTATGATAGCAGACGGCCTCGTAGGCAAGCGGGTGGGTGAATGCGAGTACCGTTCCGGGCTCACACCCCGTACTGGTCGCCCTGGCGTTAGTTTAGGGGTGGATGCGAGTTGCCGTAACACCTCTCACCCGTTGAATTCCTAGAATGATCGTTCTCAATATTATCAGTCTCGGCATTTGCAATGCATTAATATCAGTATCTGTATTTGAAATGCAGTAATATCACTCTCTGTATGCAGTAATATCAGTACCTGTAATTGCAATGGTAATGGTAAAAAGCGTTCCCTTCCGATATGGAGTTTCAGTCGCTAGAGTTGGTCAGCAATGGCAATCATTTCATTGTTTCTGGTAATAAAGTTATGAGTAACTACTAACAACTGCTACTACCAGCGGCATGCTATTATTGTTACTAATAATGGATTCATTAGTAGTAACAGCTTGGATTATGAAAAGAGCCGTACGTACCACAAAAGAATAAAAAATAAACATAAAGAAAATAAAAATGAAGAGTAAAAGATACATGGTATCCCTCCAAGTCAGCACCGCCGCATCGAGTTGAGCAAGCCCTCCTCTTGGGCGGTGTCGCTTTTCAGAATACCATAGTCTCTGCATCTGCTTGTCCGGTTAGGACAACAGACGGCCTCGTAGGCTAGACTCACACCCAGTACCGGTGTCCCTGGCGTGGGTTCAGGGGTGGATGAGAGTCGCCGTAACACTTCTCACCCGGTTTGACAACAACTGGTTAATCGTGTCGTTCTCACGTCAAACGAGTCACGTAGCCCAATGCTTGTACACAAGCGCGTTTTTGAACGCATTCACGGATTCAGAGCCAACTACCGCAGCTGTAAGTTGTTCCAGACCCGCGAGATTGCGTTCGGGAAAAAGTGTTGCGCTATAGTTGTAGCTAAACGTTTTTCCACAAGTTTTGCCCCGTTGTTTCTGGCACGAATGTTGTGGTCCCTGTCGAAGAGGCCGGCAGGACTTACGTTGTTTAATCCCTTCAGGTATTTGAAGGTTTCAAGGAGCTGGCCCCTCAGCCTTCGTTGCTCAAGGGTGATGAGGCCAAGCTCTTTAAGCCTATCCTCGTACCTGTGGTGGTGTAGCTGCGGAATGAGCTTAGTTGCACGATGCTGGATTCGTTCCAGTTTGGCTATGTCCCCCCTCATGTGTGGAGACCAAAATTGAACTGCATGCTCGAGGTAAGGACGGACGAGGGACGTGTACAATGGCAATACAATGCCCTTCGTTTTGCAGAGGAAGTTACGGGAGATGTAACCGAGGTTGCGGTAAGATATCTTGTAACTTTCTTCGACCTTCGAGTTCCATTTCATATCTTTCGAAATAAGGATACCCAAGTCTCTCTGCTAAAAACAGTTGCAAGATCGCTTCCTGCCATCGTGTGGTTGAAGTTGGCATTGCGAAACCCCATGTGCATTATTGTACATTTTGTAACATTGAAGGGCATCTGCCACGCTTCCGACCATTGGACGAGTTTTTCGAGATCTTGTTGAATCTCAACTCTGTCTCTCTCCCTCCATGCTACATGGCAGAGCTTTGCGTCGTCGGCAAATTTCGATACCTTGGACAGAAGCCCCGCATCCATGTCGTTGACATGGATGAGGAAGAGGATAGGACGCAGGACACTGCCCTGGGAAACCCCAAAGGTAACAAAGGCCCACTCGGACTAAGCCTGACCGATATTGACTCTTTGCTTGCGTCCTGTTAGCCATGCGCGCAGCAAGCAAAGTACGTAACCACCAATGCCGAGCTCAGAGGCTTTGTGTGACAGTCTCATGTGCGGCATCTTGTCGAAGGCTTTTTGAAAGTCTAGATAGATGACATCGACTGCCTTACGGCGGTCGTACACGTTGATCACCTCATTGAAGTAGTCCAGCAGCAGATTGATCAGACAACTCCTTTTACGGCGGTAGCCGTGCTGAGTGTTATGAATGAGTCCGTTGTCTCCCAGATGATCGACGGAATGATTTCGTATCAATCGCTCGATGGTTTTGCATACGATCGACGTCAAGCTGATCGGCCAATATTTGCTGGGCGATTGTCGGTCACCTTTCGTGAAGATGGCCGTGACATTCGCAACTCTCCAGTCTTCGGGGACCTCGCCACTCGTCATCGATAATTTGAACATGTGGGTTAGGGAATCCGCCAATTGTTCTCGAGTTCCCATGAGAACTCTTGGTTGGTGTCCATCGGGGCCGATCGATTTGTAGATGTTCAGTTCCTCAAGTTGTTTGACAACTTCCTTTCTTGTGAACGCAATGTCGTTGAGACTGACTTCCCTAGCGTATACAGTATCTCGTTCGTAGCCGAGGCCCTCAACTGTGAAAACTGAACAGAAGAAGCTATTCAGGACACTGGCCATGTCCTCAAGTGACGTTTTGAGGACACCATCTTCATCCATCAGCGGACCAACTGAGTCCCTAGCAATTCTACGCTCATTGACGTATTGATAGAAATCCTTTGGGTTCTCTTCTGCGTTATCAACAAAAAATTTCTCTTTCGTGAGCTTAGAGGATCAGACTATTCTAGTGGCTGTCCTACACGCCAGGCGGTGCAGTTCTGCCGCCTCATCAGTGTTATCCATCAGTCGTTGCGCATTTAGTTGATCGCGACGATTCAAGGCTCTTGCAACTTCGACGTTCCACCAAGAGGGCCTGATCCTTTGAGCGGGATCAATTGTCCTCAAGGGTATCCATCGGTCGCTTACCTCGCGAACTCTCTCATTGAAGATACGGCAGCAAGCGTCCACCGTACCGTCTTCGAGTTGTTCGATTAAGTTAAGTGCACTTAGTTGTTCTCTCATTTCCTGGAAGTCTGCTCGCACGAAATTGGGGCGGCGTATAGCTTCCTGGGGAGCTGGACGGGGCACTTTGATGGTGAATTTCACCGCGTTGTGATCAGCACCTCCCAGTTTGTTGCCAACTAGGGTGTTGCCAACCAAGCGCTCCTCAGTTCACATGACTAGGTGCAGTATGTTGTTCCCCCGGGTTGGTTCACGAACATACTGGGTCAGGCCGTGTTCGGCGATAAACTCCGTTAGTTTATTGCCTGGGGCCTGTAAAGTTAGGCTCACCCAGACAATAGAAGGGAGGTTGAAGTCGCCGAAGATGATAGTCTCGTGATTATTTGAGACTATTTCTTCCAGCTTCTCATAGAGCTGGGCATTTTGTTCCGCAAGGGTGTGGCTGCTGCGGTACACCAATGCCAGCTTCAATGTGGCAGAGGCCACTTTGATTTCTGCGTTGAGTATTTCGCAAGAAACTGTGGCCAGCGTTGCTCTAAGAAATGGATGCAGTATCTCCTTTATGTACAGCACGGACCCGCTCCTTCGTTTACTAGGGATGGGTTTGTCCACGCTCAACATTTTGTAGCCTGGTAGCATTAACTCTGCTGCCAGGTTTCTACTCTGGAGATCGAGCCATGTTTCGTTTATGCCAATGACATCAAACGAGTATAGGGTCGCCAGTCCCCTCAGTTCGTAGAACTTAGGGGCATATGACTGCGCGTTACAGAAGAAGACCTTCAGACGGTGCGTGTTTTGGTCTTCGACATCTTCATCATTGGGGGGGGGTCTCGACCTGGCGGCTGTGGACCAGGATCTTGACCATACCTAGAATTGCCTTCTTGTGAGCCCAGTAACGCATCTACCGTGCCCGCAACTTCTTTCTCATGGAGCGACTGGTCGATGGTCATCGTTCCCGCCTGCTGTGGGCACGGGGCCCTCTAGGTAGGGTTCCCTGCGGCTAAAACTGGACCGTTTAAAGCACGCTTGACCCCTAACTTATGGGCATAGTATTTTTTAGTGCTTAGATGGAGCAGTCGGCCAAGTCGGGCTTTTGCTACATCATTCAGGTGTAGGCCGTCTCTTAGGAACAGATCGGGCCTCTCCCAAAAATCATCAAACAAGTTGATGAAGGATACTCCATTGGACTTGCAAATGGTCTCGAGGGCTCGATTTGTATAGGTTAACTTACTATACAGTTTGTCATTATCATACATTCGTGGTAAGATGGATGTGATGGCGACTCGATCCGTTTTTGCCTTGAGGTTAGAAATCAGCTTCCTATACTTGGCTAGCAGATCTTCCGACCTTGTCATTTTAAGATCATTGGTGCCTACATGGCAGATGATGAGTGTCTCCCGGCTGGAAACTATAACTTCAGCAAGGGCACCTCTGATCTTTTCAATCGTGGCACCGGGTTTGCAAATAACCCGTCTCTTTGCCTTACACCTATGAGCAAATTCAACCGCCTGGTGTCGGATGATAGAGTCACCTAGGACTAGTGTCTCAATTTCGCCGTCCAGGTCCGTGAACCTCTCAAAGGTGTTCCGCGTTGGCATCACAAACGCGGGCCGGTTCACGAAGGTGAACTGGTTCTGGACCTGCTGGAATCCATCCGGGTCTACGCCGCCCCGTCGAGGTTGGGTGCAGTTTCGGCCCGTGGACATCTTGGCCCGAGGTAATGGCTTAGTCCCAGTTTTTAGTTTCCGGGCAGCCGAAGACCTCTTGGCCTGGCGGGAAGTAGGTACCCCGGGCTTGGGTTTAGAGGTGGAAGAGAGTTGCGAGCTCACATCCATCTTCGGCAGTCCTGACATGGGTTTAGGTGTGGATGCGTGTTGCCGTTGCAGACTCTTACCCAGGACGTCAAGGTAGGAAGTCAGAGCAAGACCACCAAGACTCCCCCGCGATAGACCTGGGTCCCTTCGGTCAATCCTCTCCCGGAATGCCTCTCCGTCTAGCTGTAGAGCATGGACCACCAACTCTTTAACTTTTACTAGTTTCCTCGTCTGGTCCGCCAGGCTCTTACTAGCCTTCTCCATATCAGAACGTAGGCTTCTACTGAGATCTGCAGCAAAGGTCTCTAAATCGTGCTTGCTTACGAGGTCCTCTTGGACCTTACGTACCTCGTTTCTCACCTCTGCTACGGACTCCCAGGTCCTGCTAATCTCCTCTCGCATCTCCTCATACTCACCGGCAACAATACGAAGCTGCTTCTCGAGGACAAAGACCTTCCCCTCGAAGATCCTGTCCTGTCCGTCGTCGTCCCTCCACTGCAGGCCCTGGAAGGTCACCAGGACCTGGTCGAGCCTGCGGTCAAGCTCTCACAAACGGCAGACAAGGACTCCCTCGAGGTCCCTGCTCATCCTCCTGCTCATCCTGCCGAGGCAGACCGAGCACTCCGCCAGAGTAGGAGGCATCTTCAGAAGTCGTCTGGGGGAATCTTCACTCTTCCGGCAGGCGCGCGCACTACTTAATTATTATTTTCCGTTTAATTATATTTATTAATTAGCACAACTAGCACAGTAAATGTTCACAATTGTCTCAGAAAACAAAGACACGAAAAATGTCACTGGAACAGAAAGACACGAAAAATGTCACAGTTATTATTTGGCACGGGAGCGTTAAGACACAAAGTTGTAGAAGTAGTAGAAGTAGTAGGAGTAGTAGTAGTAGTATTAGTAGTAGTTGTAGGCCTGGGACGGGCTGGACAGTTCATTATAGCAGTAGTTCAAAATTGAACTTGTGGTACAGCTAGCCCAGAGTAGTCGAGGTGCCCATCGTTCATGGGCTGCCGGATGCTGAAGGCTCCAACGGAGGATGTTGCCACAATGACGGCAGTAGTACTAACTTTAGATTTTCTTAGTAAGAGGGTGGATAATAGCCTCCCAGTGTTTGTCGAAGTGTTTTTTTAAGGTGTTTACGTTATTTCTGTTGGTTATACACATCAGCCACTGATGTTCGGAATGGTTTTATCTGCAGTTTCTGCCCGTTGTTTCTGTTCCTTACGTTTCTAATTTAAACAACATCGTTAATGATCCTGTCTCTCGGCGTCACTAAAGCCATGCTCCTTGAACATTTCATCTCAAAACATTGAACCTCTTTCTATCTTTCGCTCTCACCCCCTAAGTCTCAGCGCCGTGATTACCGTTGGGACATCTACAACCTTATACAACTCATTTTTTGCTTCTATCTCCCAACGTCATACAGCTCATCACACTCTTCAGTGCACCCAACACTATGCACACTTCCTCCACCCTCAACTTCCCCTCAGTATCCACTAGTTCAGTTTTCTCCACATGGGTCAGTTCCTATTATTATTGACACATTTGTATTTCTCGCACGTTCCTTTGTGACAGACACAGCAGATTTGTTTCTGTTGCGTGTGTGGCTGGAGGGTGACTTAATTAAAGATTTAGCAAAGATGGAATGAACACAGTGATGTGAAGTACCTAGAGAATATGTAGTGAAAAGAGTTTAGAGAGCATAATACTTATAACTCATCGTCAGATACCGCAATATCTAACACGCGTAGATGTTTTGGAATTGAATAAATTATAGTAGTCATGCGATCTTAGCTACAAGATTCTTCGAAAATCAACAAATTAAACATTCAAATTCTGTGTGAATACATTACAGAGAAACTCTTGAGAGTGACCGGTTCACTAAGCGTGAATGTGCCATAAGTACATTAAATGTGATTTATAAATTATCTATCGAATGAATTGTATCACATACCTATTCAGAGAACGAAAACATAGAAAAATCTTGAAACTATTTCTGCAACGAATCTCTGACAAAGTTATAAACTAAAAGAGTAAACGTTCAGAAGGAATTATTTCTAAGTGTTAGGGCAGTGTTTTTAATGCTAGAAGGTAGAGTTACCAAAAAAATGTCGCAAAACCTAATGCAAATATTCACACTGACTCGTTTTTTCTTAGTGAAAAGTTGTCAATTCCATTGTTGATCATTATTGCCTTCATGCAAAAACTTCGAAAGCCTCAGGCCGCGCTTCTAGTAGCTAGCAATTACAGCATGATTAGAAGTGTGAGAAGGTGCTCGTTTATCGCAAGTGATTGTACATCAAGAGATGGCAATGGAACCTAGATACGCATGGAAACGTTTAAATACAAATCAATCATGTTCAAACTGTACACTACTTCATCACCTTCTTCCTACACATTATTAATATATGCCTACATTAGAAATTCTTTGTGATAAGATGAATCGCGAATTCAGAAAGAAAGAGGCGCAAACAGCTGGCTAGAAATGGAATTGAATGCTGATTGACTCTATGCAAATTAGAGTAGCTGTTCGATTTACCATAGCTTGCTCAGAGCCATCCATGTGCGCTATTGAATGAGACATAGGAAGAAACAATTTAATAATATTTTGCGAGTGGACGACTTTTTTAGCGTAAAAAGTACCTAATGGTTGATCTGCAATGTGTAACACAATTTATTCAAAGAACCGGAATTAGTTTTAATCTCAGAAATGATGACACATTATACTAGTAAAAATAAGACAATCAAATCACAGAGTAATGAACAAAAACGTGTGACTGCTGAAAGTATGATTACTTAGTGCTTGAACATCTCGCAAACACAAGTAAATTATTTAGGCGCTCACATGGAATCTCAGGAGTAGTACTTATGTTCCGGAAACGCAAGTGAAACAATAAGATAGGGGTAAATAGACATAGTTTTGGTGGGGTAGGGGTTGGCCGGGATCAGCAGCGGGAGGCGGGCGACTCAACCGGAACTGGTTTGGCGCGTGAGTCTTGTAACGGGCGGGAGAGGGGGGGCGGAAGGGGCGGACAGAAGACAGCTTATATATGTTAATAGTTTGTTAATAGGTTATATATTTATATTTACATATAAGTATTAGCATTTCAATGCTGGGCATACTGTATTGCAATTCCATTGCATGTCATGTTAATTATATGCATTTCAATGCTGATCCTCTGAATGTTTAGGGATATTGACAACATATATTTATAAGGGTATTTTCATTGATAATAAATCTAACAGTTACCTAATGATTTACGTGTAGTATTAAAGTTTTAAACCTTCATTAGCATATGAATATAAGTGTATCAGGTATGAATTCACCTAATTTCATGGATTCTTGGGTATAAATCAGCTTAACTGAGTAACGATCAGAAAATGGTTTGATCAACCATGCACCTTCCATTGTTGTGTAGGATTTATTTTCTGGGGTAGGATATGCGGCATATCATACTTAATCAATTGCTATTAGGGTAGAATAGAGAATCATATTTAGCTTTTTTTTCACCGTTGAACGTTTTGATTGATTATCACATGAACATAAGTGTATCAGGTATGAATTCGCCTAATCTCATGGATTGTTGGGTTTAAATTAGCTTAACTGGATGTAACGATCAAAAATATTGGTATATTTTACCTTGACATTGGAAATGGGTTCGGTCCAGAGACAAATTATTTTATGTATAGTCTGTTCATATTACAGAATTTGTTATAAGACGGCAGTAAACTTAGGTTTACTGCCATCATCACGAACCTTTAGTTGAAGATGTTACAGTGAATCTGGTTAGTGCTCGAATAAGTCGTATACTCTGAATTAGAACGCAGTCTCATAACAAAGCCTGAATTGATCAATAACTTATAAGTGTCTAAACTGCAAACGGATCACAAACATTTATAAAAGTATGACGTGCGGGAATAAGCATCTAGTAAAGACGTGCTAGCGGATAACATAATTGAGATGAACATTAAATTATTGAATAACTTAAACATTAACACTCTACATAAATCTGATAGAATAAATCTCCAAGATGACAATGAACCGGACCCAAATGCAGTGTCGAGCGGTAAAACCTACCAATATTTTGGATCATTACATCCAATTAAGCGTATTTTATACCCAACATTCCAAGAAATTAGGCGAATTTATACCTGATACAGAGATATATTCCTATGATAACCAATCAAAAACCTGCAACAACAACTATACAATAGCTAAATAAGATTCTCTACTCTACCTTAACTGATAATGATTAACTATTATATACGGTGTATCCTAACACACCCAGATAATAAATCCCACTCCAATAACCCACGTGATCTGGTTTATGACTAAGAACATATACTAACATAACAGCCATACCAAAAATATCTGACATTTAACACTGATTTAATGCGAATGATGTTATTTTTACTTTGATACCTATTCAAATATATAACAAATTCCTAGATCTAACTGATGCTATGCCTCTAGCAGGACAAAATCCAAGCCCCGCTGTGTCGTAACAACAAATTCTATAATGCTTTACTAGGTCACTTCTCAGCAATCTACCACTGATATATAACAAATTTAGAGGTAACATCCAGTCATGATACGATACCACATACGTATCATGCATCTGTTTAGCCCATCGTCTCTGAACAACGTCGAGCAAAGTCGCTACCTGGACATAACCAAGAATCTAGTCACAGGTACAGTGGTCAAGAATGGGCCTGACATGAGTCTTAACGAATGTTGCCTTAAAAAGCTAGGCTTCTGTTCACTAATAACCTAAGTAAATCACAACAACGATGAGCAGCTTGTAGCATAACCTCTCTAACAAACACACGGAACTGAAGACCGACGTCCACAAGAACGTACATAATTCACGTTGAACTTGGACGATGTCCAAATGACCACTAAAAGTGTGTAAACCTCTTCCACACCCCCCATCCAGTAAATCGTCTTCTAAACGTTAAACTACACATTTGCTAGGGATCAATGACGAAAATTCCGCATAGATACAGCACGGACTTACACTTCTTAAACACACATTCCTATGATTAGCGTGGAAACAATTATACAACAAAAATGATATAACTACATATTTCTCTACTCTGCTCTAATTCACATTAAAATTGTAATACACTAGGGGTATCCATCCTAATATATCGGTCTACTTACACAAATAGGCATAAAACACAACGAGCTTATTTGCCTACGGGGTGTCTTCTAACTCCTCTTAAACAGTGAAGAATGGTCCTACATTAATCATACAAAAAACTACCAGCAAGACCAAGTTTGTAACAAATCGATTGTTCTATATCTATAACAAGAACGTCAAACATTGTATCAGGATGTAAAAAATATACATATGTAACACTAAAAAATGTACAGCTTGTACCTAATTAGACCTGAAAAAATGTTCTACATTATAGCTACAAATGTACTATTCCAATATTGTATAAAATAACCAACAGATTGCATTGACGATGGAAACTGTACAGAGAACGTACAAAACTAAACGAAAATATACTAAAACGTTCGAGTCATGACATAGCAAGAAGATTAATTCTCTACCATACCCAAAACATACATTAAAAAAACGTGATGAATGAGATAGAACTAGCACGTAACCAAACGAACAACTAATGTGTATAAGATACCAAGACATAAGAGCGATAAAACTGAAAGCTATAGTAAATGATGTCGAATACTTCTACGTATATACGGTATATTATATATAAAATCTGATAAAATTAGGCTCAACTCTGTACAAAACAGGATTAAATTAACATCTCTTTAACTAAAGTAACCACGACTAAATCGTAACAGAATGTTATATACAAATATAAAATACCAAAATGTTGCAATAACCTAACAACTATGCTTGAAATAATGTGGAAGATGCAAACTAAAAATATCTCAAATTCCTATAACTGTATGTGATAACTGTTCAAAATTCCGAAAAAAATACAAATTCAACATAAATCAACCGATCATTACTATGTATACATAACACAATTTACTAACTAACAATAAATTCATATCGTTCAGGTATTCTCGCTATTGGAAGGTCGCGTCAATGGAACACCGATAAATCTGGTTAATAATCTGGATAATGCAATATGGGGTAAATAGATTCTCTATGCAGATGTTGCATTAAGCCAAAATACAAACATCAACTCGCCAAATACCTGACTAATAATCCATACTATTCATAATGATATTAAATACATATGAAATACATAGATGGAAAACACAAAACATTGCCTAAAATTCAATATCAGCTTGGTACCATACAGGGTCGATCGCACACTAAGGCTGCAAATTGAGTTATAGGACTGACCAACCACACTAATCCTATTAGCAGTGTACATAGTGATAAATGAACAAAACAGACAAAATATCCCAGCCCCAACCACTACGAATCCACCAATCAACCATCGAATGAGTCAATCATACCCCAAGTAGATAACAATACGAACATATATGTACAGAAAAATATATAGAAACAATAAACCATCCATAAATATATAACGAAGCACACTCAAACATATCGATCATGCCACGGAAACAAATTTATAAGACAAAGAACAGCTAAGATCAATCTCACCTAATTTGCCAGAGCGCATCCATAATTTTGCAATGGGATCCCTACATCCTCTACCCCCCTCCAGAAAACTTGCTATAACACTATTCATACCAGAATCGATTAAATATATATCACGAGCAACAGTTAGTAACCAATTATACCCCACTGCAACCATCTAAAGAAGAAAATACATATATAAATACAATATATATAGAAATACAATATATATACAAGTCCAATATAAATAAAAATACAATTAAAATTTAAATGTTCAAATATAAAAACTGCCAATCTATGCCGCAAGCATCCGCGTCACCCGCCTTCGCGTCGCCGCCTTCGCGTCACCTGCCTGACTCCGGCCGTCCGTGAAAATGTGGGGTGCAAACTGTCTAGACTGAGAAGTAACTCTATTTATTCCTATCTTACTCCTTCACATGGCATATTTGTAGTCATACTAACTACTTATACGCGAATAACCTCCCTCGTCCATGCGAAAACCTATCAAATATCCAACGTAAATAGCCTAAGAAGACCTGAAACCGATATACATAACTAACTTTTACAACAAATAAAATGACCAAATTCGATGCTTATCATAATTCGACATTAAAAAGCATACAGAGAAAATACTAACCCTTCAAAAATATTTTAGTCACAAAAAAAAATCAAATGCTCTACGAACACCTAAAACTTCGAACACATTGATAATGTGAGACAAGACCGGTATTGACTCGTAAACAAATGAACTGAAACAAACAAAATACCGTACAATATATAAAATTTCTAAAATAGCAGTGCAATAACTAAACAATATCCATTCGATAGGCCCTTAAACTAACTTTACCATTAACATAACTTTAGAAAAACTTAATTAGGGATAGGATAACGTCAATCAGCCCATTCACCCCAGCCCCATTACCCGACCCCCCTCCCCTCTTCCTCTTCGGTTGCCCCTTGGTGGTACTTACGTTATCCCACCCCAAAATTTGAGCTGCGATTGTCTTGCTACTACTGCCAATGAGGTGTTTCTTTGATTCTTGATCCATGTTCAACAAATTGTACCTCATAAAGAACAAATCAACCACGAACCAAGCTTGAATAGTAGTTGCAACTGCGGCGTTGGACTTTTCCACCGTAGATATTAACTATACATAGAAAAAATCTGACTGTATTAAATACGGACAAAGCTTTGTAATTAATAATATCATTTCAATTTTAGATGTGTTCAAATATCGAGCGGAAAATGAACATTGAAGATAATTTTTAATCATCCGTCATAAACGAATTTTCTTTTGCTACGGTACATCAAATTTTATTACAACTACCTTTGCAATAGAAAATGCGCACAGGTTATGATCCACTCTCAAACTCAGACCTCTCAAAAATGGCACTGAAATTCACAATGTAGCCTACTGTCGACAAACACGCAAAAAATGTACGTTGTCAGTTTATCGAGCAATCACAAAAGTTGATTATGCGATGGTGAGCAATATCGAGACCACGTTTCATACTAACATACAGTTGTGCCTCGAGATTGGATAGTCTGATTTTCATTTGTGATGAATTCTCTGTTTTCTTTTATCTCTTCTGTAGTATAGCTCTTCTGCTTGAGGTTTTGCTGCGTGGTGTGTCACAACTACTTCTTGCTCATGTGATGCTGATGTTGCATTTCTGTCTGGCGGCTTTTTTCTTCAGAAGATTTATGTAATCGTCACAAGGTATCTACTATAATATTACTCATGTTTCGTACATTAACACAAACTTCGCTATAGATAGCGTTCGATGTTAAACTCCGGTGCTGTTTTTATGGTCCTGTTCATAGCGTTTTATTGTAAAACTTGTTCGGTGGGTCAGGTCTTCCTGGTATGGGCACTATATCCTTTGAGTCTTGAATAAATCGACCATCTTCTTCTTTTACTTTTCTCGATCATAACTTCTCAATTTCTTCTCACGCATTCTAGAATTATAAGCTGTCTGCTTGCCATATGATGTGTTGGTCAGAAAATTTCCCTAATCATATTCAGGCACTTTTCATCTCGTCCCTCTCACCCCTGATAACACTAACAGTAAAAGCTGTGCAATAATATTGAAGGTGAGTGTCATCCATATTCCGACCTCACTGAATTGTCCCGATTTATTAAAATTAGATGCCTATCCGGTAAACTTGCTCAGACCACACACGCCCCATCTACTTGTTTATATGCCAGCTTCGATCCGTGCAATTTTCGTCTCAGTCTACTTTTATGTTACTAATAAAGTACCTTTCTCTTTTCAGGGTGACGAAGTGAGCAGATATTGTGAGTTTCATGCGGCCCTCATGCAGATTTGCCCAATTTGCTGGGATCAATAGCCAGTTGGGCTAAGGGAACATGGGGAGGAGTGAGGAGAGTTACCGGTTACTTGCGGTAATAGAAAAAAGCGCAATAACGTGAAGAACTGACTAAAAACAGGTCAAGCAGTCATGTTACATTATGACTTTTTATGTCGTGAATAAATACTGTAGGATACAAAAAAATCTGGTAACCATGATGCTTATGGTAGGGTAGTTGTATACCATGGGGTAGTCATTTCATAATTAACCCATTTCCTCCTCGCGTTACCGTATGATACCAACGAATTTATACCTAGAAAAAAACAGAAATAAATAAAACACACGCACGCATACTCATTCTAAACACGTTCAGTACTCGTACTGAGCGTCTCTGCTTCACTACCGATGCGTTTCACGATTAGTTGCCGCACACCGCCAACTCAATTAGGCTGTGTTTATATGATTGCTCTGTTATCGTCTCGAGATGGCGCATCACAAAAAGTAAGTTATAATTGCCTTCTAAATAATTACTTACGAATCTGTAATGGATATTATAGTAAAATAAATGCATAATATCAGTTTCATGCAGATGTATGACAATTATTCATTACAAGTGCAACATAGAAATAGACATTGCGGTACCGTATGGCATCACTAGGAGGATATGAGTACAAGTGTTTATTGAGGTATTCTCCACAGATTATTTAGCGTAAATGAAATTTTGAACGTACTTATGGAAGGTGATGATATATACATTAAACCTCCTAATGTTCATGATCTATCAGACGAAGATTCTGGCGATGAGAACTTAGATGGAAGCTGCAGTGTTGATAAATTTGAATCCGTCTAATGTACAATGGATGATAAAGCATTGAACTGACCAGATGGAAAGACAATGCGGCAGTGACAGTTGCATCGACGGGCTCAGAGATGATCCTGTCGGAAGTGTCAAGCGCAGGTCTAAGAAAGAGCGGTAACATTCAAGTACCTATACCGCATGTTATAGATATGTATAACCAAAACATGGGGAGGCACAGACCAAATGGATCAGAACATCAATGCATTTAAGATTGGTGTCAGGCGTAAAAAGTGGTGGTGTCTACTATTCACCTGGTTGATTGATACGAGTGTACAAAATGCATCGATTTTGACAAAAAAAATGGCAAAGTAGTCGATCAGTTTAAATTTCAATGAGCTATTTTAATGGCAGATCTATTGCGGTACCATGATCCCCCAAAGACTCATGGTAGGGAACCAGCATGCAAACCTGGAGAAGATGAAGCTTGATTTGATCAGCATGGCCATCATGGAGCACCAGTTCCTAATTATGGAAGACGAATATGTGCAGGAGAAACGTATAGTTTACGGATACGTACACGATGTTGTAAATGTTCCGTTGGATTGTGCATGCCACGCTTTCGTAAATATCACAGAAATTTACAATAGCTATAAGCTGTTCAAAGCTCATATCTAGTTCAACATTCAATTATATTTTATTGCAGAACGTGTATTCAATCCTAAATGGACATTATTTTATTTGTTTGTATTTTGTACCAGTATCTCCCTAGTAGTACCATATGGCACTAGCCTGTATCTCATTCCATAATCGGAATACAAATATTTTTTTTCGAAACTGCTTATATTATACTATATATTATTACTTTCAAATAAATCCAAGAGCATTTTTATTTGCGGAAGCACGTACGTTTTCCCGCGAGTTAAAACACGTACCCTAAATAACACGTACGTTCTCTGCGCGGCTTGGAAACACGTACCTATGCCCCGCGTTTTAAAAGCACGCGCCTTTATGTTAGGTTAGGTTGGGTATAAAGGTTCCAACAAATGCTCGTAAACATAGCTAGCATATATATCATGCAGCTGCGCTTAATATAACGCGTACCATACTCAACAAGTATCAGTTGCCGGTCCTCAACACGGTTCCTGTTTGTGTGGTCGGTGACTTATCGCTGGAGTACAAGCTTCTTCTAATTTCAAGTTGGTTTTTGTATTGCGTCAGTTGACAGTATCATGTTTGATTTAAACTTGTCTTTACAGTAGAAATATTGTTACTCGTTTGAAAAGTGCGCGCAACGAGAAACGCTAATGATTCCTTTTAAAACAAGGCAAGTCAGCACCCAAGTCAGAAATAAAATGTTAAATAGAGTTGCATAAATAAACAATATATTTTTTCGTTGTATTATGCTTATCGTCAATTTTGCTGCTCGTGGTGACTTAGTTCAAGTCATGGACGATTCAATCAAATTAGTATTTGACTCACCCTCTCATCTACATCAATTGTTTGGGCTGTTTGTTTCAAACTGAAGTGATGTTAATATCCTGCACACCTTCCTTCATTTTCGACAAATGTTTGGAGAGGTAAACTGCAGGTACAGACAATCATATTACTTTGAAATGGACTCGTTAGACTAAACCGTCCAACCTTTCCCTTTTACATATCCGTGTTCACCACACAGCCTACTGCGAGATATGCAGACCTCCTTCAGGAGGAAGCTAAATTTTCACCGACGACGCCACAAAGCAGATGACTACAATAGAGAGCCAAATCTTATGACCCAATAAAATAGCTCCATACCATCTTCTTGGGGTTAGGTCCCTCCCAATAAAGACTTGCCACTTATTTGAAGAAAAAATAACTAATGCTGAGCTCGATTTATACTGTTACATATATTCGGGGTGCATTTGAAAGTTAGGGAGTCGAACAAATCATTCATATATTCGTCTTATGACAATGATTTATTTCCCATCGGATAATTTTTCCTGTGAGATCTGAATCAGGAATTGTGCGTGCCGCCATAAGCTGGCGTCGTTGATCATATTGCAGTTATTTACTGGACGGGTGTTTTGATCATTGACCGTATACTTGGGTCCTTCCAAAACAATAATTGAAAACACACATTGGTAAGGAGAGTGATCAGAAGGAACAGATTGTTTTTAATATATCATACAATAATTGAAAACACACATTGGTGAGGAGATCAGAAGAAACAATTTTTTTTTCATATAACATATATCATCAATTCAAAAATCCGGCTGACTTGGCGAATTGTATCGTAGCTGTCGATCAACTAGTCAGATGATCATCCTTTCCAACACTATTGGAAAGGTATGAATTAAGATAGCCCGTAGCCTAATGGTGGAGAGATTGCTGATGAACTTCAAGTTGATTTCTAGGAGATTGGTGAGGAGCCTATTTAAATGATCGGGCATTGAAGGGGGAGGGAGGAGGAATTCCTGATCATCTGCTGGTAGAATGAAGATTAAGAGTTGAGCTGTGGTGAAAGGGAAACTAAAATTAGGGTGGAGGAAGAGGGGTCGTGAAGGTGAGTGAACTGAATGTGGCAAGCAGAACTGCGGAGTCCCAGTATTTGTTGGATGAAGAATATGGCACGGAGAAAGAGCAATGCCTGAGTGATGTTGAGGAATATTGGGAGACGTTCAGAGATGCGTGGCTCAGATATGCGAAATCTGTATGTGGTGTGCAACGTGCGGGCAGTTGCAGGAGGGAGGTGGTGAGTTGTTAATCGACGAGGTTGAACTGTCGGTGGCATAGAAGAGAATAGTTTTTAAGGAGTGATTGCATGCGAGGTCGGTGGAGGTCTATGACAACTATGGAGAGAAGAGTTAAAAAAGATATATGTGTGGTGAAGAGAGCACTGATGCGTCGTGGGGTAGGCGGTTGTGCACGAATTTTGAGGAGAACAAAAATATGTTAGTTGAAGAGGGTGAGCTAAAAGGAAGACCGGGAAGTAGGAAGGGGTGAAAGATGTAAAGGGTCAGTAGCTGTTGGATAGTGGTGATGTACGAACAATGTTGACTGAGCATTTCGAGGAGTTGTTGAATGTGGAAGATGTCACAGAGGCTGACATTATTGTTGTGAGTGGTGGTGTGCGTATGCCGTTTGTGGTTACGTATAATATTGATATATATGAATCTCTCCACTTGGGCCGTATATTTAACGTATCATAATCAGTTTGAATACACTAATCCAATTTTGATTGAGAAAATTTTGTCCATTTTCATATGTAAGTTGCGTCATTTGTTTGAATTTTATAGGTAATTCATATTATTTTTCGTGGGATCTATGTATGAGCGTTCTTCGTCACCTCCCATGTATTGCTTTTTAAACTCGGTATTTGTCATTACTAGAGTGTGTATTCCAAATTTTGTTTTCTAGGCTCGGATGTGATATAATATGATACTCTTGTTATAGCTTCCACTGGTCAACCTATTCAAGAATTATGTGTTATCGTTCGAGATTTCCTGCTTACGCATGATACTTATTAATTGATTTATTATATAATCATATCAAACCTCCCAACTTGGCTCTATATTTTGATCTAAAATATTGCAGTTTGAATACGCTCCTCCAATTTTTTTATTGAACAAATTTTGTCCATTTTCATATGTAAATTACGTCGTTTGTTTGATTGTTATAGATATATTTCATGTTATTCTTGAAATTTAGCCTGAATCTACATCACTTTCACTTGTGTGTTATTTGAGCCCAACCTAACATACCCTAACATATTTTAACCAAGAATTACGTATTTTTACACAAAGTTTTTAAGCTTATGTTTGATTTATATTCAAAGTTGTTATGCATTATACATATGAAGCTCTCCACCCGGCTCTATATGTCGCTCACACCTAGATTTTTATTTGCATGATCACATTCTTTCTACATCGTTTCAGCAATTATCGCCCATATTCAAACATAAATTGTTTTAGTGTCTATGTAATTCATATTCATCACCAGTTTGACACACAAACGGACAAATGATCTCAAACTAGGTTTTCTTGATTTTCTTCAACATCTATTATCATATTCAACTTCATTAGTTGATAATCTTGTCATGACTTTATTTGAGATGACGTCATAAATTACTTCTCGATATATCTTTTATTCAACTTCATTTGTCTCTCTGCAAATTAGTACACACCCCCAATCCTCTACTATTATTGAAATAACGCCAAATAAAGATATACCCAATCCTTCCTCAACAGTTAAACAAAGTCGACTATGTGTTTGTACATGTGTATTTTCAAGCGTATGTACGTGTCTGTGAGTTCTAAAATAGTATAACTAAATTTAAAATTCTAAATTTCAATAAAATTTCACATCTTTGAGGCGCGGACCTCATTTTAGTAGCCAACTTATCACTTCAATAGACCGACTTGGCTCTGTTATCCCTCGAAATTATAAATTTTATTGAAATTTTGAATTTCAAATTTTGTTATACCATTTTTTAACTCGTATATACGTACATACGCTTGAACATACACATGTATAGACACATAGTCGACTGTGTGATACTGTCGGGGATGTATAGGATATAGCTTAATTGGGGTTATTTCAATAAAAGTGGAGGAATGGGGGGGGGGTGTACTAATTTTCAGAAAGACAAATAAACTTGAATTAAAGTGAAATCGGTAATTTATGACGTCATTTCAAACAAAGTCATGGTGAAGATTATGAATTAATGAAGTTGAATATGATAATAATAGGTGTTAGACGCTGGAAGGTGCAGTGCCAGGATACGTTGAAGAAATCAAGAAAGCCTTGTGTGAGACCATGTGTCCGTTTGTGTGAAACTGGTGATGAATATGAATTACATAAAACATTCAAACAATTTTTGGTTGAATATTGGGCAATAATTGCTCAAATGAGATAGGTAGAAAGTGACCATGCAAACAAAAATCTACGTGTAAGCAATATATAGAGCCGGGTGGAGAGCTTCATAAGATAACGTATATGAACAATGAGTAATTATCAAACATAAGCTTGAATACATTGTGTAAATATACATTTTTCTTGGTAAAAATAGGTTAGACTATGTTAGGTTGGGTGCAAATAACTTGCAAGGGAAAATAATGCAGATTTAGGCCAAAATTCAGGATTAATATGAAAAATATCAATAACAATCAAACAAACGACGTAAGTTACTAATGAAAATGGACGAAATTTGTTCAATCAAAAATTTGGAGGAGTGTGTTCACACTGTATTTTTTTAGATCAAAATGTAGAGCCAAGGGAAAAGGTTGGATATGAATATATCATGAATCAATGAATAAATATCACGCGAAAGCAGGAAATCTCCAACGATATCATATAATTCATGTCAGGTTGACCAGGTGAAACAATAACTAGAGTATCATCTTATATCACCTCCGAGCCTCGATCAGAAAATGTGGAATAATTCATTCTACCAATGTCAAATACTAAGTTTAAAAAGCTTATACATATATCCCACGAAAAAAAAATAATTACTTATAACATTAAAACGAATGACCCAACTTACATTTGAATATGGATCAAATTTGCTCAATCAAAATTGAAATTGTGTATTCAAAATACTAATGGTACGTTAAATATACAGCCCAAATGGAGAGATTCATCTATATCAATATCATACATAACCATCAAACTTGAATATAAATACATCATTCATGATTAGGATAGGCTATGTTAGGTTGGGTGCGCCTAACATATAGGTACACACACACAAATGCATGAAAATTGCAGACATGCTACAGAATGTTATATATGATGGTGTTGGTGGGATGCCTTAGATCATACAGTAGATCTACAACAACTTGTTACAGCTGTTAACTATTTTGTAGTATCCTATGTCGACATTTAATTGAAGCAATATTATTTAAATCATCCTAACTCTTCCATAAGCTA
>SDVV010003428.1:5001-21404 GCA_016164225.1 Gammarus roeselii | reverse complement strand
TTGGTAAAGATGCGTTGAATCAGAGGTGACATAATCGAAGTGTGAAAGATAATGAAGGGTAAGGAAAACTTCGTGCGAGCGAGCCTTCTCACTCTAGATGCGAACGGATTGATCAGGAATAATGGCTATAAATCGTTGGCAAACGTTTCACACTCGATATCACGCGGATTTTCTTCACGTATAGAGTTGTCGAGGAATGGAACAGACTTCCAGCGGAAGTTGTCAACAGCAATTCAGTCGAAACGTTCAAGTCCCGGTTCAACAAATTCTACAATAATCGCCGCTAAATAGCTCCAAGCTATAGCACTCTCACTAGAATATTCGTGAAAATCGATGTCCATCATTGACACCCGTACGACTAAATTAGTGCTTGCCATAGGCACCAACACGGCAATAAAGGTGCTCGGCATAGGCACCTGCTTGTTGCAAAATGGTTGTCCAGCAATGACACCGGTCAGCATTGGTTCAATGAGGAATGAATGAGTTTGAGTTGTTTCGACTATTTCCTACTACAACTTTTCCCTTTAATGATCTTTTTATACAGAAATAACACTTGATGCTGCCTTAGCCGTTTTACCTCAGAATTATTTTTCTTACTATGTGAATTCGATTTGATTTAACCCTCATTTCCACCGGAGCCTCAAAGTGAGTCATAACAGGCTCCCTCGTTGGGCTCGAAGATCATGGGTTCCAGTAGGCTCGCACACCTCCGTGTGTGAGAAAACCAACGTTGTCAAAGTTAGAACATTTTCAACATTTCAGTCGTGTCAAACGCACGCTGGTCCGCACAAGATAAAACATTTAGACGAAATGGATCTCCGCTTTCGATCATTTAGAAGTTCAAGAGTCTGTATGCACGCTAGTGTGCACAGGTAGCATCGTCGAGACTGGTAGAAGGTTTACGGCTACTCGAACAAAGTAAGCTCCGACAGCAACGCAACACAATGCTTACAGCTGCGAGGTCTAGTTGTTAGAATACAAATCATTATTTCAGGTAAGATAAAGACTCAGACGAAACTAATTCTTGCCTCAAACCCCTCAGAACCTCAAGAGTAATATGTACGCCCCCTAGTGCGCACAGATAGTATCGTCGAATTTGAAACAAGGTCGATGGCTTCACGGATAAGTATTTATTTATTATTTGCTTCCATGTTCCACCGGAGTCCCAACGCGAAGTAAATGCAGACTCCCCTGTAGGGCGGTCGAAGAGCGGTGAAGTAGGTGAAACGTAGATTAAGAGTAGGTTAAACTTTGATTCGAAGCAGTTTAAACGCAGTCACAGTGGGTTTAAACACAGTTGAAGTTGGTCTAACAAAGAAACAAAGCAACAAAGTAACAAAGTAAATTTGACATTGGCACCAAGCAAATTCGATGCGGCTACAAATAAAATGACATGTAGATTAAATTTAACAATTTTAAAAGAGTAACTCTAGCGCGGGTACAGAGTAGGCCTAGTACATACAAATCGTGCTAAACAACGGATATCAAGTGAGTTTAATCTAAAACAAATATGAAGAGCAGGTTCATTGCAGTCGCAGTTGGTCTTGTGTAGAGGAGTAATAGCAACCAACGTGTAGTCACTGAGGGCTTTTTCTTGTGGCACGACGGTCCGTTGATTTTGCACAGCTTCGTGCACGAAGTTAATAAAAGTTTTCAATTCGTTCACAGGGAGGATAGAGAGTTCGGGATCGGAGATGATTCAGACCTCGCTACTTCTACACTACCTCGTAGAGGCCCGTGTGTTCTTCGAAAGCGATCAGTTTTTCCGGTGTTCCGTTTCTGTGAGCAGGCGTTGCAGGTTGCGCGGGGGGCTCAAGAAGGCTCGTCGGGTTGCTGCGAGTGCATCACAAACTACTTGTAAGCGTTTCAGGCTGATTGCCACTTGGTGGCAACAGGGGCATGGTGGTGCGTTCGGTCCCATGTCTACGTTCATTAGGTGGTTGTGAGTTATCCACGTGTGTCCTATGCAAAGACGGTTAATGAACACTTACTCTCTTCTATTAGAAAACCTAGTGTCCCATTCTCTCACGGATGGTTCAACTGCAAGCATATTTTGTCCACTTCGTTGCCAAGAGTCGTTCCATCATGGTGTTATGCGTGAGTTGATGACTGGGAAACAGTCTCGGTAATGTATAGAGATGAATTGTTCCTGCTGGGTAGACATCCGTTTAGCGAGGGAATCTGCGCGTTCGTTTCCTCTTATTCCCGCGTGTCCAGGGATCCAGCAGAACTCGACCGCCTGGCTCGCCTCGGACATTGTGAATAGATCGTGTTGCATTTTTCTAAGGGCAGGGCAGGACTATCTGAAAATATAAAACACTTTTAGGGTGGCGGTCGCTTTTTGTAATGGAGATGGCCAGTTCGAGTGCGTGTAGCTCTGCAGAAAATATAGAGGCCTCGCGGGGTAGGGTGGCCGAATGAGAGGTCCCCTCGCCTATAGTGGCGGCTCCCACTCCGTCCGGTGTTTTCGAGCCGTCAGTGTATATATGGCGGTGCTCAGAGCACTGTTCATCGAGTAGTCATGAGAATTCTCGGCGGTACGTGTTGGTTGGGGTTATTGCTTTGGGGTACGTCTGCAAATCTAGGTTGACCAGTGGTGGGCTGATCATCCACGTTAGTGTGTTGATTTGAAGAATTCGATAGGAGAAGGAAGGCTTTATTGCTTTGCGTCTGATGTTCAGCGAGGTCAGTAAGTTATCCACGCGTAGTGAAAAAGGCGGGCATATGTTCTTCTTAGTCGCAAAGAGGCGTTTATTACAAATGTTGGTTACGTCACTGAGTGCTGGGCTATTGATGTAGCTCCTTGTCTTGAAATAGTACTGTAGTGAGAGTTTGTCTCTCCGGAGCAAAAGAAGAAGCTCTTTAGCAAGCACGTTCAGGGATTCGATGGGTGTGGAACGGAATGCACCGGTTGTGATATGCAGGGCGTTATTTACTATGATTGAGAGAGGTTCTAAGGTGGTTTTAGCTGTTGAACTGTAAACAATTGCTCCATAGTCAATGCGCGAGCGTATTTATGTTCTGAATAACGTCATGCCGGTGTCCATCTCGGCTCCGAATTTCAAGGATGTTACGGAGAGAATGAGTCCGGTTGCTTTTTTGCAGCGGGTCTTCAGGGCTGCAATATGAGGTCGCCATGTGAGTTTAGGGTCCCACACAAGACCGAGGAATCTTATTGATTCTTCGTATACTAGCGGAGTGTTGTTTAGGCTTAGGGCTGGTTTTTGATGTAAGCCGGGCACGAGAGTGAAGTGCATGCTTTTCGTTTTGGGGGGCGAGAATCTGAATCCGTTTAGGGAGTCCCAGTTTCCGACTAGGCCTTGACACCTCTGGAGTTCCTGTTGAATTGTTGAGAGACAAGGGTGCCTGTAGCTTATTTGTAAGTCGTCCACGTATAGTGATGAATAACGTCCGCTATCTGGTCGATCTGGAGTATAGAAAGAGTGACACTGAGCACGCTTCCTTGGGGACGCCTATTTCTTGCAGATAGGATGGTGATAAGGTGTCGCCGACCTTAACCCTGAAGGTTCGATTTAGCAGGAATTGGTGGATATAACGTGGTAAGTGGCCTCTCAGCCCTTTGCGGTGGAGTTCCTTCATGATGACATATTTCCAGGTAGTATCGTATGCTTTTTTCCACGTCAAAAAAAAATGGAAACCAAGTGTTCTCCGCGGACAATTGCCTGTCTAATGTTAGATTCCAGTCTTACAAGGTGGTCCGTCGTAGAGTGGCGCTTGCGGCTGCCACACTGGATGCTGTTCAGGCCTGCATGCATATCAAGGTAGTCGACGAGGCGCGTATTTATAATTCTTTCCATGGTCTTGCTGAGGACGCTGATAGTTATGTGGGTCGCCGTGGAATTTTCCGGGTTTGGGTATTGGGATAATTGTAGATTCCCGCCATTGATCGGGAAAAAATAAGTTTGAGTACAGAGCGTTGAACACTTTTAATAAGTGGTCACGGGCGCCATCTGGGAGATTTTTGATCATGTTAATGTGTACCCGGTCTGGCCCAGGTGAGGTTTCACGTGTATGGTCTAGAGCGCTCTGCAGTTCGTGGAGGGAGAAAGGTTTGTTGCAGGCCCCTTCGTTTCTATGAGTAAAGTAAAGATGTTCACTTTTTCGCAAGTTCCTCTTCCGTTGGAAGGCAGCCGTGTAGTTCGTTGATTGCGAAATCTGGCTAAACGTTCGAGCTAGTTTATTTGCGATCTCCGCGTGGGAAGTATAAGTTCTACCTCCGTCGGAAAGGATGTTAATAGGTCGTTCGGATTTTCCCTGAAAACGTCGTATTTTTTCCCACACCTGGAAGAGGAGAGTGTTTCGATTAATAGTGTTGACTAATTGAGCCCAGCTTTCACGTTTCTTCTCCACTAGAAGCTTTCGATACACAGCAGATGCCCTTTTCCACGCTACTCGGTTCCTGGGGGCCCGTGCGCTTCGGTATGCATGGTATAGCTTTTCACGCTCATCTCTCGCTTCTTGCACCTCTCGGCACCACCATGGTTTCGGAAAGAAGGTTGAAGGGGTATATTGGGGAATGCTTGCCTCGGCTGCGGCTTGAAACTTTTCGTATAGTTCGGCGACGATTTCGTGTTCAGACGTGGTTTCGGGGATGTTGTCCATATCACTCCACGCGATGTGCGCCGAGTATACCATCCAGCTGGCTTTCCGGTAGTTGAATCGAAGTTCTAGTGGGACAGGGTTTCTAGGTTGGTTGGTGAAAAGCGATTTGATGACTGGGTTATGATCGCTGTCGTGTGTTGAAGGCAGAACTCCCCAAACGAGTTGGGGTGCCAGAGTGGGGGAGCATATGGATAAATCGATGGCAGTTTCAATTTCGGGGGTGATTCGGGTGGGTTGTCCGTCGTTGAGAAGGACCAGGTTGTAAGTGTATATGGTGTTTGACATTATCACTCCCCTGGGGTCTGTTCTCATGCATCCCCATGTTTCATGGTAGCTGTTGAAGTCTCCAAGGAGGAGCACTGGTGAGGGCAGTTGGTTTAGCAGTGCTTCCGAGAGGTCATGGCTTCTTGATGAGTAGATGGATACCACTGTTATTGGCCATGTGACGCATATTTTTACGGCAATAGCTTGGAGTTCTGTCCTCAGGGGAAGACGAAGGTGAGGTACACTTTGGTGAATCATAAGTGCCACTCCGCCGTGAGCAGTCACGTTGGTGTGGCCTTCGCCGCGGTGTACGATATATTGGGGGATTCTGAGGGTGGCGGTCTCTCGGAGTTTGATCTCCTGGAGGCCAATCATCAAAGGCCTATGGGTGGCGATTAGGAATTGTAATTCGTTTTTTTTTCCGAGTCCCTGGCAGTTCCTCTGAAGTATTTTGTTGGTCATTTTGAAGGCTGCTTGCACTCTGACCTTGATGATCTTGAGTGGTCACGTGATTTGCTTGAGCTTTCATGGTGCACGTGTTTTTGAGTTTGCCCAGGGGTTTTGGGTTGGGAGTGTTCACGGGAGTGTCTGCCTTCGGTGGAAGGGGGTGGACTACTGTGGTTGCTGCGGTCGCCACTGCGAATGCTCTTGTGGGAAGACGAGGGTGTGTGCTCTCTGCGTTTGCTTCGTGAGCGAGCGCGCTCTTCTTTTGTGGTAGCCTTTTTTGTCTGTGTGATGATTATGTGGAGTGAGAGGTATTTGGGCTAGGTAATATGTCTGGTTGTGCGGAATTCTCGCGTATGAGCTCTTCTAGATAAGAGTTGTCAGCTAGGCCGTGATCGTTCTCGCTGATGGTGTGTTCATGGGTCGTGATTGTTAACGGGGGGATCTTGTCCCTCGCAGTGGTTTTCCACGAATGGAGCTACATTCGAGGCAGGTGGAGGTAGTTTTGGGTTTCGGTCCCGGCGGGTCATTACTTGGGCGTTGTTACTGATCTTTTTGCTCAGTGGTGCCTGGGTATCGGAGGTTTCCTCATATCTTTGTCTTTTTGTTTATACTGTAGTGAGCCTTGCTGTGTGGTCAACTGCGGGAGATTCATCCATCTCGTCGTCCTCCAGGTCTTCGCCTTAATCGTTTCTAGAACTGTGCGCCGTTGGTGCGGAGCCGGTCGCTGGGCTGGTTGAGGAAGGACTGCAGTCAGGTAGGAGTGGTGGAGTCTTGTTACCAACGTAGATACAGAGTAGGTTCAACGTCGATTCAGAGTAGGTTTAACGTAGATTCTGAGTAGGTTTGACGTAGATTTAGAGTAGGTTCAACGTAGATTTAGAGTAGGTTCAACGTAGATACTGAGTAGGTTTAACGTAGATTTGGGAGGAGGAAGCAAAGGTTCCAGGGATCAGAAGGGCCTCAAGTGGGTCCTACAGTTCCTCAAGAGGGTCCCGAAGTGTCTCAAGGGCGTCCCAAAGGGACCAGGAAGGGTCAAAGTGGGTTCCCTCAAATCTTCCTGGTCTTCCAAGTCCCCTAGGTTCCTGAAACCCCGAGTAACTCGGGTCCCACGAATCCCCCACTTCCCTGGGTCACCTTGTCTCAACCAACCTCGATATATATGATAATAAATGCAAAATGTATCACTATGAAAAAATGGCAGAAATAATAATAGAGCCCACTAAATAAGAAACAATATAATACTAAAATAAAGTGTTAGTGATCTATAAAATGAACAATCATCCATCCACCCCAAGATCCTCCTGGTCTTCTAAGTCCCCCAGGTTCTCGAAACCCCGGGTCCCGGAAGTCCAACGAGTACCCCCATTCCCTGGGTCACCTAGTCTCAACCAACCTCGATAAATAATGAACAATGCCAAATTCATCACCATGAAAAAATGGCATAGATTAATATTAGATTTGATTTTGGCCTCATTTCCACCAGAGCCTCGACGTGAGTCATAATAGGCTCCCCCGTAGGGCTCAATGATCCTAGATTCCAGTAGGCTCGCACACCTCTGTGTGCAAGAAAAACAACGTTGTCAAAGTTGAACTATTTGAACATTTTAGTCGCGTCAGACGCACGCTGAGGCGCGCAAGAATAAGGTTTAGACGAAACAGACCTCCGCTTTCAATTATTCCGAACTTCATAAGTAATATGTATGCGCGCTACTCTACAGGTAGCATCGTCGAGACTGGTACAAGGTCTACGGCTACACGGATTAAGTAGGCTCCGACAGCAACGCAACACCACGTTTACAGCTACGCGGTCTAGTTCAGTTAATGTACATTTGATTTATCCAGGAAAGATAAAGACTCAGACGAAACAAATCAAATCAACGCCTCCCACCACTTAAAATTTCATGAGTAATATGTACGCACACCAGTGCGCACAGATAGTATTGTCGAAATTGGTACAAGGTCCACGGCTACACGGACAAAGTAAGCTCAGCCAGCAACGCAACACGATGTTCACAGCTAACGGTGCAGTTAAATTACAGTAGTTTTAATTTTTCAGGTAAGATCGAGACTCAGACAAAACAAATCCCCGCCTTCAATCATTTAGCACTTCAAGAGAAGAATATGCGCGCGCCAGTGCGCACAGTTGGCACTGTCGAGACCGGTACAAAGTAGACGGCTACACGGACATAGTCAGCTCCGACAGCAGCGCAATACAATGTTTACAACTACACGGCCTAGTTCTCTGGCCCTACGGGGAGCCTATTATGACTCACGTTGTGGCTCTGGTGGAAATGAGGCTTAAATCAAAGCAAATCACGACCTAGTTCGAATACATTACAAATCATTTATTCAGTAAGATAAAGACTCAGACAAAACGAATACCCACCTCCCCCCCTCAGAACCTCAATAATAATATGTACGCACGCCAGTGTGCACAGGTAGCGCCGTCGAAATTGGTACAAGGTTCACGGCCTCACGAATCAGATCAACTCCAACCGCAACGCATCACAAGGTTAATAGTTAATCGGCAAAGGTCAACCACAGACATTACATATGGTCCGCACACGCGCGAGCGAGCGCAGACTGAAAACAAACGCTTATTCATAAAATCACAAACAGGAGCTCTCGCAGAAGTATACTAGCATTATTTTATACGACATGATTGTGAAACGGGAAGAAAAAAGAAAAGGCCCGTTCATCATGAGCTAAAACCTGCTCAGATTTTTATCATCGCACTTTTTGTTCAAGGAGATAATGATGGGAGGGGGTGAGAAGAGGCCCCTTGGGTCCCGAAAGAGCTCGATGAGCCCCGGAGGGTTACCCAAGTCCCCAGAGCTCCCCGGATCCATCAAGTTCCCTCATCTTAGCTCATCTCGGCTTGTCACAACTCATTTCGGCCTGTTTTGACTCGTTGAGACCAACTCGACTCGTCTCAACATGTTTCGACTGGTTTCGACGCACCTCGACCAGCCTCGGCGCGGCTCTTCCCCTCTGCGTCAGCAATGTTGTGGACTTTAATAACTAATTTCTCTACTCAAGCACTCCACACATATACATTCCTCTGTGTATGGGTTTTACAGCGTAGGGAGGGGGGAACAGAGGTTCCAGGATTTAGAGGGGCCTCAAGAGGGTCCCGCAGTTTCTCAAGAGGGTCCCACAGGGTCTCAAGGCTGTCCCATAGGGTCCCAGAAAAGTCCAAGTGGATCCCTCAAATCCTCCTGGTCTTCCTAGTCCCTCGGGTTCCCGATACATCGGGTCCTCCGTGTCCCGCGGGTCCCACGAGTACCTCCTATTCCCTGGGTCACCTAGTCTAAACCCACCTCGATAAATTATAAACAAAGTAAAATTTATCAACATGAAAAAGGGTAGAAATAAATAATAGCCCACGCAATAAGAAAGAATAAAATACTAAAATGAAGTGTTAATGATCTATAGAACGAATAATCACCCATCCACCCTAATACAGAATTATTGCACCAAATCACTTACTCCACTGGCTGCAGATATTTTTGTCTAGGGCGTAAATCGACGCAGCAACCCTCCGGTTGCCTCAGACAATGTTTATATGTATCAATGTATGCATTTTCTATTTATAGAAGGCAGGAGACCAGGACATACATATGTAATAACCCATGTTTATCACGTCTCTATGTGGCGGTATGTCACGGCTCGAGTCTGGGGGAATGAGAGCGCCCATAATAGGAAAGTAAATCCCACCCTCCGCAGAAAATTGTAAATATTAAAGGCATGTTAGGAAGGAAATTTAACTTAAATAACGTAGAAGTTGTAATATAATATTAAATAATATTTTCTAGAATACTCATAAATGACAAGAAATTTGACATTGACAATTATTTCAAAATAAATTAGTGATTCTTACGAAAATTCCTGAATTTTCCCTGACTTTTCCAGTGTAAACTAAATTCCCTGACTTTTCCAATTTTCCATGACTTTTCCCACCAGGGGACACCCTGCGTATCTACGTAAGTGTATTGTTGTTTATGTGCACAATGGGGCGGAGAGACCACCTCACTTGCACAGGTGTTTATGGTTTAGACA
Organism: Gammarus roeselii; assembly: GCA_016164225.1. Lineage (NCBI taxonomy): Eukaryota > Metazoa > Arthropoda > Malacostraca > Amphipoda > Gammaridae > Gammarus > Gammarus roeselii. The sequence goes on along the minus strand of SDVV010003428.1, from coordinate 12,011 downwards.
GCTTCGTATAGTCCGGTGTGTTTTCCGCAAGCGATAAGCTTTTACCGATAAGTTGGGTCAGTGAATAGGCTTTGTAGGTTGCACGGGGATTTAAGAAAGATCGTCGGGCTGCTGCGAGTGCGTTGCAATCCATCAGTAAGTGTTTCACGCTGATAGCCACTTGGTGGCAAAAGGGGCAAGGTGGCGCGTTTGGTCCTGTGTCGACATCCATCAGGTGGTAGTGAGTAATCCACGTGTGTCCCGTGCACAAGCGGTTGATGAACACTTGGTCTTTTCTGTTCGTGAACTTTGTTTCCCCTTTTCCGACTGAGGGTTTGACTGGAAGCATTTTTTGTCCACTCTGCTGCCACATTTCATCCCATCGGGATGTTAAATGGGAGTTGATGAGAGGGAACCAGTCCCGGTAATGTATTGTGAAAAATTGTTCTTGGCGAGTAGATGACAGTTTAGCAAGCGAGTCCGCAAGTTCGTTGCCTCTTATTCCCGCGTGCCCGGTGATCCAGCAAATTCGACTGCCTGACCCGTCTCGGACATCAGAAAGAGATCGTGCTGCATTTTACGTAAAACAGGATGTTCGTAGTGCAGTGTTTTCAGCTGGGTGACGACACTCAGACTGTCTGAGAATACGACGTAAATGGGGAAGCAGTCTGTTCTGGCAATAGAGATGGCTCGTTCGAGTGCGTGGAGCTCCGCAGAGAACACAGAGGCCTCATGTGGGAGGGTGGCCGTGAGTGGGATGTCCCCGCATACAGAGGCGGCTCCCACTCCGTCAGCGGTTTTGGAGCCGTCTGTGTATATGTGGCGGCGCTCTAAATATTCTTCCTCGAGTAGTCTTAGGAATTCCTGCCGGTACGCGTTAGTTGAAGTAGTTGCTTTAGGGTACACTTGCAGGTCTAGGTTGACCAACGGTGGGTTGATCATCCATGTTGGTGTGTTAATTTGAAGGATTCGGTAGGCAAATGAAGGCTTAATAGGCTTACGGTTGATGTTTAGCGTTGTGAGTAGGTTTTCCACACTTAGGAAAGACAGTGGGCAAAAATTATTTTTAGCCGCGAAAAGTCGCTTATCAGATATGTTGGTGATGTGGTTGAGTGCTGGGTTGTTGATTAGGCTTCTAGTCTTGAAATAGTAGTGTGGCGAATGTTTGTCTCGCTGGAGCGGAAGTGGAAGTTCGTTAGCAAACACGTTAAGGGATTCAATCATGGTGATACGCATTGCATTGTTTGCGATTGTCGAGAGTGGTTTTGGCTGCTGAACCGCAGACAACGGCTCCGTAGTTCATGCGTGATCGTATTATTGCTCTAAGCAATGTCATTCCTGTGTCCATGTCGGCACCGAACTTCAGGGATGTTACCGATTGGATAAGTCCTGTCGACCTTCTGCAGCGAGTCTCCAGAGCTGCAATATGGTTTCGCCACGTGAGTTTAGGGTCTCACACAAGACCCCAGAATTTGATTGTTTCTTCATAAACTAGAGGGGTGTTGTGCAGCGTCAGGGCTGGTTTCAGGTGTAGGCCGGGCACAAGGGTTAAGTGCATGCTTTAGTTTTAGAGTGCGAGAATTGGAATCCGCTTAAGGAAGCCCAGTTCCTGACTAGGCTTAGGCACTTTTGGAGTTCATATTGAATTGTTATGAGGCTAGGGTGTCTGTAGCTTATTTGTAGGTCGTCCATCTCGCAGGAGAATCTCGATAACTGATCTATTTTGAGTAAAAAAGAGTAGTAGTAGTAATAGTTGCATCGATGTTGAATCGGAGCCCCAACGCGAAGTCGCTCCAGGCTTCCCCCGTAGGGGGTGAAGATCCGTGTTGCACGTGCGCGCGGTCGATTTCAAACTCCAACTTGTGGAATCAGCAGGGCAGTGAGCTCAGGAACGGAGATGATTCAGACACGAGTAGTTTTAAACAGAGTCATTAAGTCTTGTAAGTTTTCCGAAAGATATTTTTTCCTGTAGGCTGTTTCTGTGAACAGGCGTTGCAGGTTGCACAGGGGGCTTATGAAGGCTCGTCGGGCTATTGCGAGTGCACTACAGTCCATAAGTAAGTGTTCTTCATTGATTACCACCTGGTGGCAACAGGGGCATGGTGACGCATCCGGTTCCATGTCTACATCCATCAGATGGTTGTCAGTTATCCACGTGTGTCCCGTACACAAACGGCTTATGAACACTTGGTCTCTTCTTTCGGAAAATTTGGGCTTCCATTCTCCTACGGATAGTTGAACTGCAAGCATTTTTTGTCCACCTTATTGCAACGAGTGGTTCCATCGAGATGTTATACGCAAATGGATGATTAGAAACCAGTCTCGGTAATGGATGAAAATAAGTTGTTCGTGGTGGGAAGACGACTGTTTAGCAAGGGAATCAGCGCTTTCGTTGCCTCTTATTCCTACGTGCCCAGGGATCAAGCAGAATTCAATCGCTTGCCCAGCTCCGGACATTGTGAATAGGTCGTGCTGCATTTTACGAAGTGCCGAGCGTTCGAAACGCATATTTTTTAGCCAAGTGAGAGCGCTCAGACTGTCCGAAACTACGACGTATTTAGGAAGGTGGTCAGTTATGTCAATACATGTGGCTAGTTCGAGTGCGTACAGCTCTGCAGAGAATACAGAGGCCTCTCGGGGTAGGATTGCCCAACGTGTGGTCTCCCCGCTCACGGCGGCGGCTCCCAGTCCGTCAGCTGATTTGGAGCCGTCGGTGTATATATGGCGGTGCTCCGAGTATTGCTCCTCAAGTAGTCTTGAAAATTCTCGGCGGTAAGTGTTTGTTGGAGCAGTTTATTTAGGGTACACTTGCAGGTCTAGGTTGAAGGTGGTGGGTTGATCATTCATGTTGGTGTGCTAATTTGAAGGATAAATCCGTGCGCGTATTATTCCTCTGAACAACATCATGCCGGTGTCCATGTCTGCACCGAATTTCAGCGATGTTACAGATAGCAAAGGTCCTGTTGCCCGTTTACAGCGAGTCACCAGGGCTGCAATGTGAGATCGCCATACGAGTTTAGGGTCACACACGAGGCCCAGGAATTTTATAGATTCTTTCTATACTAGAGGTGTGTTATGCTGCATTAGGTCTGGTTTCAGATGTAAGCCGGAATCAAGGGTAAAGTGCATGCTATTAGTTTTAGAAGGCGAGAATCGGAATCCGTTTAAGGACGCCCAGTTTCCGATTAGGTTTGGACATTTCTGGAGTTCGTGTTAAATCGTTAGAAGGCTTGGGTGTCTGTAGCTTATTTGTAGATCGTCCACAGAAAGTGATGAGAGGAGTCTTCAACCACGCGAAAGAATGTCGGCTAGCTGGTCTATTTTGAGGATAAAAAGAGTGTCGCTGCGGACGCTTCCCTGTGGGACTCCAATTTCTTGAGGATACGGTGGTGACATGGTGTCACCGACTTTGACCCTGAAGGTACGGTTTTGCAGAAATTTATGAATGAAACGTCGTATGTGTCCTCTCAGGCCTTGCGGTGGAGATCCTTCATGATTCCGTTTTTCCAAGTAGTATCATATGCTTTTTCAACGTCGAAGAATAAAGAAACCACGTGTTTCCCTCGGACAAAAGCACGTCTAGTGTCAGATTCCAGTCGTTCAAGGTGGTCAGTCGTGGAGCGGCGCTTGCGGCCGCCGCACTGGAGGCTAGTGTGCATCTCAAGGTATTCTGCAAAACGTGATTTAATCATTCTTCCCATTGTCTTACACGCTGGTAAGGGCAATGGGGTGGTAGTTACGTGGGTCACCGTGGAATTTTCCGGGTTTCTGTATTAGGATAATTACAGATTTTTGCCTTTGATCGGGAAAATGAGTTTGAATGCAGAGTGTTGAACACTTTTATTAAGTGCTCACGGGCGCCATCTGGGAGATTCTTGATATGTTGATGTGCACCCGGTCTGGACGAGGTGAAGTTTCACGTGTATGGTCTATGGCGCGCTGTAGTTCGTGGAGGGAGAAAGGTTTGTTGAAGGCCTCTTCGTTTCTAGTAGTAACGTCAAGAGGTTCACTTTCTCGTAGGTCCTTTTCCCATTGGAAAGCAGCCGTGTAGTTTGTTGATTGTGATATCTGGCTAAATGTCTGAGCTAGTCTATTTGCGATTTCCGCGTGGGAAGAATAAATTCTGCCTCCGTCTGAATACATTAGATTTGATTCTCATTTTTACCAGAGCCTACGGAAGTTATAATAGGCTCCCCCATAGAGCTCGATGATTATAGATTCCAGTAGGCTCTCACGCCTCAACCTGCAAGAAAAATAACGCTGGTAAGAAAAAAAAGTTATAGCAATGTCAGACGCACGCTGGTGAGCACAAAAAAAAAACTTAGACGAAACCGATCTCCGCTTCCAATCATTTAGAACTTCCAGAGTAATATGTCCGCACGCTAGTGCTTACATGTAGCATCGTCAAGACTTTAACAAGGTTTACGGCTGAACGGACAAAATCAGCTCCGACAGCAATGCAACGTGACCTAGAATGCTACGCGGTCTAGATCGATTAAAGTACACTTCATTTATTCGTGTAAGACTCAGACGAAACGAATCCTCGCCCCCAACAATTTAGAACTTCATGAGTAACGTGTCGTCGAGACTGGTAGAAGGTTCATGGCTACACGGACATAGTCAGCTCCGACAGCAACGCAACACGATCTAATAGATCGATTATAGTACACTTAATTTATTCAGGTAAGGCTCAGATGAAAAGAATCCTCGCTCCAATCATTTAGCACTTCAAGAGTAATAAGTACGCGCGCTGGTGCGCACAGGTATCATCGTTGGGACTATTACAAGGTTTACGGCTACACGGAGAAAATAAGCTCCGACAGCAATGCAATACAATGTTTACAACTACGCGGTCTAGTTAAATAAAGGTACAATCTCTTTATTTACGTAAGATAATGACTCAAACAAAACGAATCCCCAACTCCAACCACTCAGAACTACACGAGTAATATGCACGCGCGACAGTGCACACAGATAGTATCGTCGAAATTGGTACAAGTTCTATGACTTCACGTTCGTATACTCCCTGTGTTGAACAGCTAGTAGAAGTAGCAGTAATAGTAGTTGCCTCCATTTTCTACCGAAGTCCCAACGCGAAGTTAATTCAGACTCCCCGTAGGGCGATTGAAGAGTGGCAAAGTAGGCGCAGCATAGATTAAAAGTCGGTTCAACTTGGACTCAGAGTAGGTTTAATGTAGACACAGTAGGTTTAACTCAGATACAAAGTAGGTCTAACGCAGGTACAAAGTAATATGAAGTAAATTTGACATGGGTACAAAGTAAATTTGACGTGGCTACAAAGAAAATTTGTCAGATACGAATTAAATGTAATGTATGTACAGAGTAAATCTAACACGAATACAGAGTAGACCTCAAAGTAAATTTGACGTAAATACCAAGAAAATTTGACATACAAATTAAATTTAACGTATGTACAGAGTAAATCTAATGCGGGTACAGAGTAGGCCTAGCGCAAGTACAGAGTTTACTAAACATAGATACAAAGTAAGTTTGATATTTATGCTGAGCAGGTTCATTGCAGTCGCAGTAGGTTTTGCGTAGAAGAGTGGGTCTCCGTCTAAAAGAATGTTGATAGGTCGCTCGAGTTTTCCCTGGATACATCGGATTGTTTCCCACACTTGGGAGAGGGGGGTGTTTCGATTAATAGCGTTTAAAAACTGTTCCCAGCTGTCACGTTTCTTCTCCACTCGGAGTTTTCGATGTACAGCAGATGCCTTCTTTCACGCTACTCTGTTCCTGGGGGGACCGTGCACATCGGTTGGCGTTGTATAGCCTTTCACGCTTATCTCTTGCTTCTTGCACCTCTCGGCACCACCATGGTTTCGGAAAGAAAGTTGTAGGGGCATATTGGGGAATGCTTGCCTCGGCTGCAGCTTGTAATTTTTTGTATAGTTGGGCGACGAGGTCGTGTTCCGAAATGTCTTCGGGGAGGTCATCTCTTCCACCCAGCTGGTTTTCTGGTAGTTGAATCGAAGTTCTTGTAAGACAGGGTTTCTTGGTTGGTGAGAATCTATATGATGACCGGGTTATAGTCGCTGTCGTGTGTTGAAGGCAAAACTCCCCAATCGAGTTGGGGTGCCAGATTGGGAGAACATATGGATAAATCGATGGCAGTTTCACTTTCGGGGGTGATTCGGGTGGGTTGTCCGTCGTTGAGAAGGGCCAGGTTGTGAGTGTTTATGGTGTTAGCCATTATCACTCCCCTGGGATCTGTTCTAACTCATCCCCATGTTTCAGGGTAGCTGTTGAAGTCTCCAAGGAGGAGTATTGACGAGGGCAGTTGGCTTAGCAATTCGGTCATTTGTGCTTCCGTGAGGTCATGGCTTCGTGAAGCGTAGATGGATGCCACTGTTATTGGCCTTGAGACTCATATCTTTATAGCGATAACTTTGGAGTTCTGTCCTCAGGGGAAGAAGAGGTGAGGTACGCTTTGGTGGATCATATGTGCCACTCCGCCGAGAGCGGTCACGTTGCTGTGGCCTTCGCGGCGGTGTATGATATATTTCGGGATTTTGAAGTTGGCGGTCTGTCAGAGTCTGGTTTCTTGGAGGCATATCACCAAAGTTTTATGGGTGGCGATTTAGGATAGTAATTCATCTTTCTTGTTTCCAAGTCCCTGGCAGCTTCACTGGAGTATTTTGGTGGTCATTTTGGAGGCTGTTCGCACTCTGATCTTAATGATCTAGAGTGGTCGCGTGATTCGCTGGAGCTTTCGTGGTGTTCGCGTTTTTGCGTTTGTCCAGGGGTTCCGGGTTGAAGGTGTTCACGGGAGTGTCCGCCTTCGGTAGAAGGCGGTCTGCTGTGATTGCTGCGGTCGCGACTGCAAGTGCTCTTGTGAGAGGTTGAGGGTTGGTGCTTTTTGTGTTTTCTTCGCGAGCGAGTGCGCTCTTCTTCTGTGGTAGCCTTATTGATCTGCGTAGGTGGTTGTGTAGACTGTGAGCTATTAGGGCCAGGTGAGATGACTGGTTGTTCAGGGGTCTCGCGTATGAGTTTGCCGAGATAGTTTTTTT
>SDVV010003427.1:0-21407 GCA_016164225.1 Gammarus roeselii | reverse complement strand
TATTTATATACATATATTCCTCTATCTCCGAAACATTTGCTTCCAGATTATTTTAAATAATTGCCAATATAACTAGCTATTACAGTGGTTCGCAGTGTACATGCAGCAAATTATAGCTGCAGTTTTGCTTGCAATGCCAGTGATTGCAGTCGTTGCAAAGGTGCGAGGAATCCCATCTCATCCCTATTTCCTCATCCTTCCCTCCGTCCTTATAGAAGACTGTACCCGACGAACTCTGCGAAGCAATGTTAAAATGTAAATTCAAACCTCTAGCTAAAATTAATTCTTGGGGAAATGTTACTCGATTGAGTTTACCTTCCACAAAGTTTATTTCGCTTCTGTACTTCAAGATTGGCGGTTGCGAACTGAGAAGCGGGATGACTAAAACTAAGATAAATTTGTATCCTGAAAGTTTATTCATAAAACTGTATCGATTTAAGTACATGAACACCTTCACTAGGAGTTTCGTGCAATACACGGAAATATACACAATGTTCGTACATTCACAGAACTGCTTCAGTGTAACTGTGTTCGCTAAGATCAACCAAGGTTCACAATCTCTCGTTTAAGCTATTAAAAGACATACCGCATTTTCCACGATCCTATGAAGTGGCAATAGAGACAACTAATATGCAAAAGGTATCATCCAACATCGCATACTTTTTGATTGGCTCAACGGTGCTTCGAAATGCTCCACCCAGAATTCCATGAGGCGCACAGGCGTGGATTGTTGAACAACTGTTAGAGCAGATATAGTCTGTTGGGCGGTAATACAATAACTGAACGCGCAGCGACATAACGAACGTGTGATGCAACAGATGAAACAGTCGGGAGACAAGCAACGACACACAACTGCACCCATAATGGGTAACCAATGCACCACAGGGAGCACGGATCAATTAATGCACCACAGGGAGCACGGATCACACAATACCCCGGCGACTACGGAACGATCAATGCATCACTGTGACCAAGGCTAATTGTGACTGCATAGTTACTATAAGCAACATAAATGGGAAGGGATGCAACTTCATAAGTTGGAAGTTTCATTGCAAATATTGCTACCCTCAAGTAAAAAATAAAGTAGAAAACCTAAATAGTCTACCCAATAAAAATGAATGTACAGGTTCAAACTTCACGATATCTCCGGAAACATAGTCACACTAAGGGTGAATTCAACAATTGTAACTAATGATAAGCTATGAAAAGTATGTACACAACATTATAGAATGTATAACACACTCTTCAGGAATAACCCATTTGTTCAAATAAACTCGTTTACCCATGAGAGAAAAAAGAAACCCAAACAATCACGTCCACGACAGAGACACAAGCAACTGCTTTTTTTTTGCGCACAAATGAACGCATACAAAGTTTTTGTTAAAATTATGTAGCAACGAAAATAAAAATCTCAACTACGGCGATGACATAGTAAAAGAATCGAATTCGTACCGATTCGGTAATTGGGCAATACATAGTTACACGATTTTTGTACAGTCTACTAAACATAAGAGACAATTTAGTGAAGGCTGACACAAGGCATGTTGGTAGCATTAGGCAGGTCTCCATCAAAGGATGAAGCTTGCTGCTTCCTCCCATACCTAAACCAGGAACCGGTATTAGATCAAGATGAAATAACTATATGCAATTCAAACGCGGTTCAATTATTAAAAGAACAGCGCGTGACATCTTGTAAAAGACGGAAATCCTCTCCGTTGTCTCTCCTAAATAACATGCTAAATTTTAGACGGTGGTTTCAGCTTTACATTCAGAGGATCAGTCGGGGAGACGAATCGGCTAAAAAGCATTAAAAATTCCAAATGGAATCATACTGTAGTATTATGCGGCTCAATTTCGTAGGAACTGGAGAGTAATGCAGTCTACGTGAGACGCAACGTCCGAAGGTCGGCCGGTGGCTCAACAAATTTTATCCGAAAAAAAAACAGACTTTGATTATTAAACAGCCTAACATGCTAACCGAGTCAAAAAATTGCAGGAATTATTTATCTGCGCATGTAATAATGTTCAGATAGTTAAGAGTTTCCAAATTGAAATAAAATTTCAAGCATTCGGATTCCGTCGGTGTTGAGACGATTGCGACCGACCTCCTAACAATGAGGGCTGTATTCCGGCAGTACCTGATAGGGGACACCTGTTTCTGGTCACAACTTCCTCCCAAGAAAATTAAGAGCTGGGGTAAATCCACACTACCCGAACTTTCGGAGAACTAGAACATCAAAGTCATTAACTCTTTTCGTGAAGTTACTGGTAGTATAAACAGTAATAATTGGTTGTCAAAAAGGTCAGAGCGAACTGAAGTAGTTCTAACGGTTAATGTTCTCACTGATCGAGTGTTCAAGAGTTCGGTCACAAGGAATTTATTTACTCTTATTCTGCCATTTGAATTTGCGTAACGGCAAATTCTCCAGTAACGGTTTATTTAAGAAGAACAATTTGATATACTTATGCTCGATGAATGTTGGCAACCCCTTCTCAATTGGGGAACCTAACGGCTCTCAGCAATCAAGTTGACGCTGACAAGACGTATTTTAATGTCTATATTGCACACGAAATCCCAGATGTCGCAGTACCTTACTATAGGGCTGAGGTGCTCGATGGTATCCCATCTGACACTTCTGTCCTTTCTCTATAGCAACAATAGGTGCTAAATAAAATGTATTCTAGAACTAGAGTAAAATCTAGCTAATTGGTTAATATGGTAACCTTTCCAGCGCACGGTTGACTAACTAGCGTCCCTTCAATTGCGTTCACACATAACACATGGCAAGTGACCGCAGATTTATTTGAGCGTGTCCAAAGACACGCACACGCAATTTTAACGAAAATCTTGCGTATTAACTTTCATTGAAAATGTTTAAGTTATTTAACAAACTGAACTTGGGTCAAGTTCAGACCTAACCTAAGAGATTCCACGGAACATAACATGACCTACTGGTGTTCTCAACTACAAAGAATGTCACATGATCACAGAGCCCAACATTTGTCAGTGATGAGATGGCCGACAGACGACTTGAGCCAAAACAGCCAAACAGACAGAGTGAACCAGGGAAAATCCAGTGACTTAACATTTCATCACTAACCATGCCTCAAGAGAATTATCGACATCTTCGCCTTCATAAACGTTCATTAATCACTGAACCGCGCACAAAACATTACCCATGAGATTAATTTTTGTCGGAACTTACGTAATTACATGTTTTCAAACTTAACAAACAACACAAATAAAAAACACAATGCAGTTGGTACCACATTTGGGGCAAGAGCAAGAAGTTAGTGACCGACAGAGGGCCAGAACTGTGAGTGACTGCATTAAAGGGAAGTTGGAACGATCTTCTTCCAATGCCTCATCACAAATTTAATCACTACATAAATGTTATCGAAATCGATCAAAATATCAGAAGATGCATCCATGTCGCTATAATCATTGCGTAGAACTACTCCCTGGAGAACTGAACAAACTAAAGGGTGTAATGCTTCCTGACATCTGTAACATCATAACTATTACATGCCTACGAATGCGCTTCCTTGTTTACACTTCAAACATATTTGTACAGGCTTAGGTAATTAAAAGTCCGGAGCACATGTAATGGGACAATACAACACTCCGATCGCTAGAAGGTACAATGGGAAATGAGAGGTACCACAGAAAATATCTAAGTCACTAACTTCGTTCGTAGTTTAAGGGCCTCCCAAAAGATAGCAGCACAGTAGGTATTGGTGTGGGCAGGAAGGGGAGGGGGTTAATCTCAAGTATTTACAGGTTGGACGATTAGATTCTAGAAGTGAAATCATTATTATCTTCATACGTTATTATTAATAACAATTACAGTTGAAATTGTTGAGAGCTATATCTATTCCATTTATGAAATGACAATGGATATTAGTAAGTCTACAGGTAGGTAGGGATTTTGTAATGTACACGATGTACGGTGGTGTTAGGCTGCAACTCTGTACAATAACCTGCAGCATTATGACGGGCGGCAGGAGCTTAGCATAGCTATGGAGTACCACTACACACAATATTAGACACAATAAGAATAATTTATAATGCGAACCTGACTGTCCTCACGTTCGGAATTTCAAAAGCCTAGGTATACATTGGAACTAGAATACAAAAAGGTATATAGCAATAATACTTGCAAAACATCCCAGGATATATATCTAGATTTAGTTTGACCCTTAGAGTACATTTGTAATATAATATTGGGTTGACAACATAATTTTTAGTTTTAGTCAGTCAATACAGATATACAGACACTAGGCCGCATCCCCCAGAAAGGGGTGTGGCCGACAGCAAGGCGCACCTCACACCCTCATTCGCTCACACTCACACAACTTAGTTCTTTTGTGCTAAAGGGTCCGGTCGGTACCCCCTCAACATACACTCTGGGTCACGAGTGCAGTCCGAGGATCCGTCGTCAGCAGCAGGGCCCGACAGTTTTCACTGGTTTACCCCCGCCGCGTCATAATGGCCACGACTATCCCGACAGCGGGGTGCCAAGGGCGGAAAAGCACATCAGAGCAGCGTCAAAATCAACAATTCACAACCATTCTCCACTCACGCCTGTTCATTGCACGCTCTCTCGCCACCTCCTCATTCATGTCTCTCCTTCCCAACGCCTGCTTTACACCATCCATCCACCCGAACTTTGGTCTACCTCTAGGCCTGCGACCACTCGCTTCAGCATTCATCACGCTTTTCACCAATCTGTCCTCACAGATTGGTGAGGACAGAAGAAATGCTACTCACGAGGCTTTTGTTAGAGAATAAAGCTATGAATTAACTCCCAAACAGAGCACAGGCTCTTTGAAGATTGACATCAAGGTATCTCATCACATGATCATACTCAATTTAAACTGAATTTAAAGTTGAGGAAATCATCGCAGGAAATAGTAAAAACAGGAAGCTCATAAATTCGCATTTCTGTATCCCATGCTTAACTTTTTTCTTAGGCTTGGACAACTATTGTAGATGATAGATATACACACGAAGAGTTGTGATTGTAATCAAGAATAAAAGACGGCGATATCATGAAAAATTTCACAACTAAATAAGGAGTTCAGCAAACGGCGACGAAAGGCAGAAATAATTTTTCTTACAAAGTGTAGCTATCTGTAGCAGTGTTGAGGTTGTTTAAGTAGCGTAGAATCGGATCCACCTTCGGCGGCGAAAACTCCGATACCCACCGACACGGGCTTGTTGGGAAACGGGGTGACTGGCTTACAGGCGGGGTGACAAGTTGTTGCCAATATATATATATATATTATATATAATATACCATGTCAACTGACTTAGCGGGATGGATATGGGTGGCAGTTGACATGGTCACACGTGTGGTATAACTCCGAGGTGGAAGAAAACACTGTCAGTGAGGAAGAAGACGTGGATCTCATCGTGTCTGCGCGTGTATCTGTTCGTGCGTGCACATGGGTATGTGTGGGTGTTTGTGTGCAACGACTAGTTGCAAGTTCAAGGAAATTTGAACTAAACATAAGATGCAAATGAGGTAAATAAAAGTAACCATATCAGGATGGGGGAGAAAAGGAGAGATAGTGAAAGGTGAAGAGGAGAGTCTGAAGGGAAATAAGGGTGCTCACCTGCCCGGTTGGGTTGTGCCTCTGTGCGGCCCGAGAACCTAACAGATACATAAGGATGGGCGATAATTCAATAAGTTTATAAGAAAATACTATAGATTTAATTGTATATTGATTTTCTCAAGCTGATAAAAAATTAAGAAGAACTACAGTAATGCAATCGATGAAATGTCATCACGCAATCTTAGAATCATTTGCCATGGCAAATGCTTCATTTACTCACCAATACGTCGCTAGGCTAGGAATCCACTCCTCTGTAAAATTTCTCCCTAAAAGACGGCAAGACGAGAGGAGGGAAGAGAGGCTCACGCCTCTCTGAACCCTATCGTTAGTGTCGCTAAATGTGCGTGGTTGTAGGGTGAATGAAGCAATGAGGCGAGAAATTGGTGATATGTTTGTGAGGAGAAAGTTAGATGTATTGGCATTGGCGAGGAGTGAGACTAAGTTGAAGGGTAAGGGCGTAAGTGAGTTTGGAGTGGTAAGTGGAAGAAAGTCAGGCGTTGATGAAGGTTGGGCACGAGAAGGTGTGGTGTTGCTATTAAGTGATCGACTGGCTAGTATCTTTACTGAGTGGAAAGAGGTGTCCTCATGATTGATGTGGGTGACAGTAAAGTTTGGCGTAGAAAATGGGTCTTTGCGAGTGCGTATGGACCTGGTAGCGAAAGGAGTGAGGAGGAGAGGGAGCAATTTTGGACTAACCTGAGCGGGTGTATCGAGAGTTTTGGAAGTTAATTCAACGAGGTTGTACTGGGCGACCTAATGCGAGAGTGGGAGATGCAGCAGTGGATAATGTGATAGGAATGTATGGCGTTTCTGGTAGGAATGACGGTGGAGAAAATCTCATAGGTTTAAGCATGGAGCAAGAGCTGGCAGTCGGAAACAGCCTGTTCAAGAAGCGAGACATCCACAAGTACTCATGGGTAAGGATTGCCCATGGTGAAGTGGTCGAGAGAGCGCTGATGGATTTTGTGCTGATTTCGAGGAGAGGGTGGAAGAGTGTCTGACCATCTGCTGGTGGAGGGAAGATTGAGAGTGGAGCTAAGGTGGAAGGGGAACAAAGGAGTGCGAGGAGGAAGAGAGGTTGTGAAAGTGATTGAGCTAAATGAGAAAAGCAGAGCGGAGGAGTTCCAGCGGGCGTTGAGGGAGGAATTTGACAACGTGACAGGGCAGGACCTGCAAGATGTGAAGGAAGAATGGGAGACGTTCAGAGATGCCTTGTTGAGATGTTCGAGAAATGTGTGTGGTGTGCGACGTGTGAGCGGGTGCAGACGGAAGGGCTGCGAGTGGTGGAACGATGAGGTTAAACTGGAGGTGACGCAGAAGAGAAGAGCTTTTAAGGACTGGTTGCAGGCGAAAACAGTAGTGGCCTACGACAACTATAAGAAGAAGAGGAAGGAGGTAAAGCGAGTGGTGAGGAGAACCAAAAAGGACGTTGCTGCCAGGTGGGGCAGACGGTTGTGCCAGAATTTTTTACAGATACTGACACTTGGCCGCATCCCCCAGAAAGGGGGGTGGTCGACGGCAAGGCGCACCTCACACCCTCATACGCTCACACAACTTAGCCCTTTTGTGCTAAAGGGTCCAACAAATAGAGGTTCTGGAAAGAGGTGATAAGAGGGTGAGAGAGAGACCGGAAAGGAGGAGGCGGTGAAAGATGAGAACGGCCAGTTGTTGATGGAAAATGGTGATGTACGGAAAAGGTGGGCCGAGTATTTTGATGAATTGTTGATTTGATTTGGGCCTCATTTCCACCAGAGCCTCAACGTGAGCCATAATAGGCTCCCCAGGGGGCGCGACCGTCGTTGATTCAGTTAAGTCCGCACGGCCTCGCGTGCGAAAATATTAATTTTGACAATATGAAGTCAGTACATATTTCAATTGTGGCATATTCGCCTACTAGCGCGTACGAGAGAATAGAGTTAATGCGTATCTTCGTAAAATGTGTTATTTCTGTGCGTAATGGGGTGGAGAGACCACCTCACTTGCACAGGTGTTTGGGATTCAGACAGCTTCGTATACTAAGGTGTGTTTTCCGAAAGCAATAAGCTTTTTACCGTAAGTTGGGTCCGTGAGTAGGCTTTGTAGGTTCCACGGGGGATTTAAGAACGCTCGTCGGGCTGCCGCAAGTGCGTTGCAATCCATCAGTAAGTGTTTCAAGCTGATAGCCATTTGGTGGCAACAGGGGCAAGGTGGCGCGTTTGGTCCTATGTCGACATCCATCAGGTGGTTGTGAGTTATCCAAGTGTGACCCGTGCACAAGCGGTTGATGAACACTTTGTCTTTTCTGTTGGTGAACTTTTTCTCATTCTCCGACTGAGGGTTTGACTGAAAACATTTTTTGTCCACTCTGTTGCCACATTTCATCCCATCGGGATGTTATATGGGAGTTGATGGTAGGGGACCAGTCTCGGTAATGTATTGCAAGAATTTGTTCTCGGCGAGTAGATACCAGTTTAGCAAGCGAGTCCGCACGTTCGTTTCCTCTTGTTCCCGCGTGCTCGGGGATCCAGCAGAATTCAACTGCCTGACCCGTCTCGGACATCACAAAGAGATCGTGCTGCATTTTACGTTGAGCGGGATGTTCGTAGTGCATTGTTCTAAGCTTGGTGAGGACACTCAGACTGTCTGAGTGTCCTCACCCAGCTTAGTTGGGGAAGTGATCTGTTTTGGCAATAGAGATGGCTAGTTCGAGTGAGTGAAGCTCCGCAAAGAACACGGAGGCCTCTTGTGGGAGGGTGGCTGAGAGTGGGATGTTCCCGCACACAGCGGCGGCTCGACAGGAATGCAAATTTCTCTGCTTGCTGAACCTCAATTCAAATTTTTATAATGACTTCTAATATCTTGAAAGCTATATCGTATCTGTTATCTGCCTTTTAAAATGATTTTGAAACATTGATAGTCATTCAATTTAGCCGGGTTATATAGTTTGCTCCCACTCCGTCCGCGGTTTTGGAGCCGTCGGTGTATTGTATGGCGGTGCTCTAAATATTCTTCCTCAAGTGGTCATAGAAATTCCTGCCGGTACGCGTTGGTTGTAGTAGTTGCTTTAGGGTACACTTGCAGGTCTAGGTTGACCGGTGGTGGGTTGATCATCCATGTTGGTATTAATTTGAACAATTCGGTATTAGAATGAAGGCATAATAGCTTTACGATTGATGTTCAGCGAGGTCAGCAGGTTGTCCACACGAAGGGAAAACGGTGGACATATGTTCTTTTCAGCCGCAAAAAGGCGCGTATCGGATATGTTTGTGATGTGGCTGATTGCCGGGTTGTTGATTAGACTTCTAGTCTTAAAATAGTATTGTAGCGAAAGTTCGTCTCGCCGGAGCGGAGTAGTAGTTGTTGCTTCCATGTTCCACCGGAGTCCCAACGCGATCCGGAGCGGAAGTGGAAGTTCGTTAGCGAGCACGTTAAGTGATTCGATTGGGGTGGAGCGGAACGCGCCGGTTGTGATACGCAAAGCATTGTTTGCGATGGTCGAGAGTAGTTTTGGCTGCTAAACCGTAGACAACGGCTTTGTAGTCCATGCGCGATCGTATTATTGCTCTGATTGGGAGGGGGGAGCAGAGGTTCCGTCCCAGGACTCAGAGGGGACACAAGAGGGTCCCACAGTTTATCGAGAGGGTCCCAAAGGGTCCCAAGGATTTCCGAGAGGGCCCCAAAGGGTCCTAAGGGTTTTCCAAAGTGCCCCAGAAGAGTCCAAGTGGGTCCCCCCCCAAATCCTCCTGGTCTTCCAAATGCCCCAGGTTCCGAAACCCCAGGTCCCTCGAGTAGCTCCCATTTCCGGGTCACCTAGTCTCAGCCATCCTCGGTTCGTCTCGACTCGTCGCCTCGCCAGTCGACTCGTCTCCACTCGCCTCAAACTGCCTCGACTCGCCTCGTCCCCTCCACGCACAGTGCCATACAAGACTTTCACTCTCTAACATCAACATTATTTCACCATTTAGCCATCAAAACGCTTAACTGTGCTCGGACATTTATAAGGCGCCCGGGAGAGCGCAAATTCTCTCACCGTAGGTTGGACTTGACTAACTATCACACCGCTTAGTCCACCTAGGGTCCCTGCGGGCGTCTAACGTAACATAATTACATAACTGATCCAGAATTGATCAACATGAAAAAAGGGCACAGATAAATAATAGAGCCCACAAAATAAGAAATAATAAAATAAAGTGTAAATGATCTATAAAATTAATAATCATCCATCCATCCCAACCTCGGAGGGTGTGTTGCGGGGTCCCCGGCCGGACCCTTTTGCGCAAAAGAGCTAAGATGAGAGAGTGTTAGTGTATGAGAGTGTGAGGTGTGCCTTGCCGTCGACCACTCCCCATACTGGGGGATTTTGGCCTATTGTCTGTATCTGTACATTGATACCTGGTGGAATCAACACTTTTATCCGACTAGTCACCTGAATTTCTCTCTAGCTATCAATTCAAAACCGTAATTACAACCTTCGGTATTGGTTAAAAATTCAAAGCGCAGGACAGGACAGCATGTTGACGTGCAAGTGCAGACCAAGAATCTAAGAGCATATCAGAGATGAGAAACGAGTTGATCATAGATTTATTGATGTTCACATCCTGCGTAACCAACGAATGAAACGAGTGAAATGTAGAGCTCCAGTCAGCTACTAGTTCGCTAACAAGCAAATAGGCACCTTCACCTCGTTGAGCAAGATAACTCCTACCTCTTGACTTCGCTTAGTTACTCTTCATTCAGTTTGGGCGACTGCACCCACATATTTCCTCTCCCTTTCCAATATCCAAGTTGTTACATGGCCCAGCTCATCTCCACTTATTCTTCTTTCACAGCACAATACTAATTTGGTCTAACGCTCCTTCCGAATCCGATCAAATCTCTAAATGTTCAAGCGTGGTGAAACGTATCATTTATATAACCTTGAATAGAGTCGCCTCCTTAGCCTGCAAAAGTGCTGTCATGCAGCTTCACGACGCCACTGCTAACAGGCGAATGAGTTAAGAGTTAAAGACGTTTTACACCAAAAGATACAGAGCTAAAGATGATCCATTAAATTGCAAAGGCAGATGCACAGTGCCCCTAAGTGCTCAAAGAGGCAACGTGTGTTTAGAGACGAGTGTTGCGCGTTCAGTTTCTTTAATCCACTCCCGAGCGATATCAATGAATTACAGTTTTCTGTGAGTCAACATATCCATCTGGCGACTAAAATGTTGCAGTAATTCTTGTGAAAAGTTGCAGAGCAAGTTCTCTTGTGATGCCCCTTAATGAACAAGCTATGCATAATGAGCACTTCTACTGCAGTTTAGTGCCTGTTGTGGTCCCGTTGTACCAAGTAGTTGCAACTATTCTCCATTTACTCATATTGTTCTAGTTGTGGTAGGAGCATTAACATCTGTACATTATCACGTTGGTATCTGATATTCTATCGTAGCTAGCTGTTATCCACATAAATAAGTTGGTAGGTACGGTACCTAGCTGATGTTTTATCGTAGCTAGCTAACTACCATGCACACAAATATACAAGAAGTATCATTACCTATTATTAATCGTATTAAATACTTTAAAACAATAAAATAACAAAAAGTTTACAGGTTGCGACAGCGAAAAGAGAAGAAAAATTCTCACGATGAATATACACGCACACATTCAGATTTAGTTTGGACAGAATGTACCCACAAAGCAATCTCTTCTGTACACACTTGTAATATATATACACCAATTTATTAGCCGTTGATGCTAGGAGAGCATTTATTCTTTTAGTATTGCAAAGTGATGGAAAAGGAATGGTCTCCGAATGACACTGGAGTCTTATGTACAGAGTGTACGGTTCATTAGATGCCAACGCGGCCATATTCTACTGGCGCCACTCTAGTCAGAACAGGGGCGTGTATAGTTTTATTGACGTCATTGCGGCCATTTGATGCTGCTGAGACTCTAGTCAGAACAAGGGAGTGGCTGCCACAGCGGCCATTTGATGCTGCTGCGACTCTAGTCAGAACATGGGAGTATACGGTCTGCCGGACGTCCACGACCTTCCTATTGTGCCGCCCATAGCGTGGATGTGTCCCCCCATGGCGCCAGTGTTGTAGTGTCGGTAAGTGGTAGCGCCACCATCACTGGCGCTGCTGCGCATGGTGTTACTGCCGCTTATAATGCGACCCCCGCAGCGACCAGTCATCAAACTCCCGCCGCTGCTGCTGCTGCCTCCGGCGCCACTAGTTGTATTGAAGTCAATAGCACTGGCACTTCTGCCCGTCACAGCGCTGTTGCCCATTTCCATGCCTGCAGAACTGAAGGAGGCAGCAGGATCTTGACAGGTGGTGTAGCCGCCACCGGTACTACTGCCAGCTGTTGAGTAGCTGCTTGAAGTATGATGATGAGAAGAGGACGCTGAGGCACTGATGGATCCTGCACCACCACTGTGAGGATAATGATGGTGGTGGTGGTGGTGGTGAGATTGCCTGTGACCGCCACTGTGGGGAGTGGACGTAGAGTAGTGCCGCATGGTGTTAGACTGCGAGAGGTAGTGCAGTTGAGGCGTCGGGGTCAGGAATTCCGTGGTGAAGTGCTGAGGAAACTGAGATGAGAACTGAGAGTGAAACTGAGGCGGCAGTTGAAGTGATGCACGGTGCTTTTGTCTAGGCGAGGAACGCCTGGAGGAAAGTAGCGAGGACGCCTGCTGCTGGTGATAGGGGGGGTGACGAGAGTGCTGGAGTTGGTCCGTGGCGCCTGGTGGCTGGTGACTGCTGCCAAGGGAACTTGGCTGGTAGGCCGATGAGGACGTCGTACTGGCAGGCGTCGTGAACAGAGAGGCGAATGATAACGCTGTAGTAGATGTCGCGTTAAGAGAAGAATGAGACGAGAAAAGACTCTCTGTGGAGGGTTTTTGGTAGGGCGTGAAGGTGTTGAAACTGGAATATAGAGCAGAATGCGATAACCTACTAGGATGGCTTTGTTTATTTTTTTGTTGAGATGATGAGGGATGGAATGTGTTATAAAGATACTGTCAAAGGAACATAGGAGGCGTTGCTGAGGATGAGGCACTTGTGCTACTGTTGGCTAGCTGAGACGCTTGGTTGAACACAGGAGGTGAAGTGTAGGGGGTAAGGTTACTATGATGGACAGGAAGGTGGGCAATGCCGGTATTGGAATGGAGCCTAGGGTTTAGTGTGGAGTAGTGGTGTAAGGAGGTGGCACGAGGAGGATGCTTCAGAGTATAGGAATGATGGTGGTTCAAAGGAGGCGGGGGAGGCGCCAACACTCCCGATCCAGCTGTTGGGGGGTAGAGTGACGCCGAGGAATGCATCAAATTGGGTTGGGGAGGCAGGACGGGCACAGTGGTTGTGGCAGTGGTGGTGGACGGCGGCGGCTGCAAGGGCGGGCTGTGGGAGACTTGCTGTGACCGAGTCCCCGACCGATGATGATGCTTGCTGGACTTTGAGCTGCGAACACCGCCGCCATACTGGGCCGAGCCATCAACCAGATCAAGAGCCATTGTCGAGTGATGGTCCAACTGATCTGAGGAGCAATTGTAACTGCCCGAACTAGTACGCTCTAGCGTTTCTAAGCTGGATGACGTGCGGTGGATTGAACTAGGCGATCCATGACGGCCGCTGCTTAGCCCACTTCTGTGACTGGAACCTCGTCTGTGCCACGAACCGCCTCCTCCTAAAGGAGCGTAGTGACTACCACCACCACCGCACATAGAGGAGAGGTGTAGAGCAGACAGGGAGGAAGAAGCCAGAGCTACGTCAGGCACGACATCACTCAAAGGAGGTTCGGAATCGACTAATGACCCGGAGAGGGAGTCCACGAGTGGGTCCGAAGATGTGAGCGATTCGATCATAAACTCCGGTGGAGGCTGTAATCTGGAGCGTCCTTCATCCCTGACTCGGACGCGACAGTGGTGTGTCTGCTGTGATTCGTCGGTGTACGTGGCATTTTCTAGCACCTCAGCCACTGTGTCCGGCATGTTGAACTCCCTCACTACGCGCAGTCGCACGCGGCGCCTCAGCATGCGTCTGTCGGCGAACAGCAGCCCCGCTGCCCGCTGGTAGCCAGGACTAGCTGTAAGCTCTCGCTCGCGGCGTACCATCCCGGCCACCACCTCAGGCTCTGGGATGGGCACTGTGGACGGAACGAGGTCCACAGTGCTGGCGGTGTTGTTGGACGAGGGTCGGTGCTGGTCCACCATGTATAAAGTGTCAGGAATGTGAGAAACGTAGCAAGGTAATCTGACAGACACTCCAGCTCCTGCTTGCTCGTCCAGAACAGACTTCACTTCCTCAGCGTACGGAGTAAACAATCGAGGCTTGACAAACAAGCCGTTGTTCTTGCCACGTATCCAGGCATTGATTCTGTAATTAGTGGTATCAGCTCCTATCATGTGACTGGGCGGGGTCGATACCAGTCCTCGCTTGATAGCTTGGCACAGTGTGTCGTGTGTTGGAGGCAGAACGTGGTCCATCCTAACATGGGGTAACAACTCACTCAAGATCTCCCTCAGCTCAACATCGTTGAGATCTCGTTTCCTCAATCCTTTCCTGGTGACTGAGTGCGCTGTCTGAGACACGAGGTTGGGTTCTCTCTCTTCCATTCTTTTGACCAATTGGTGCTCACCCCAACGCAGCACAGCCTGCAGGACTTCTAACTCGGCCGCTTGCAAGAAGTCCGAGATGAGAGCATGCACCAGTGTCTTCTTGTCCAGCTCCAGCAGCACTGGCGACTGAGACACCTGCAACACATACAAAATTGGTCACTGTGAAGCAAAGCAGAACAAAATGAATGAATTAGGATGTTTCTATCAAAATGATAGCTAACTGCAGAACTCACCCGAAGCAGCGTACCGAAATTCGGATTTACGCTATTAGCAATATGAATACTTATGCAATACTCGCACCAGATCATCCGAGCATAATCGCGGGTCCTTCGTCTAGCAGAGTCTGTTTCAGTGTAACTCACTCATACCTTCCAATCGAAAACCTACTTGGCATTTTGAAGCATCATCTTCAGATAAGTGTAGGGTAAATTCAGTCTTCATTTAAATCGACAAAAAGAACACCTCACTTTAAATCGACAATTTGAAGGTCTGCATGTGTTGCTTTTCTTCAATTTGAGCCACAAAACAATTATAAAATTGATGCATTACTTGCTCAGCCATAGCATTTTAGTGTGTGATCCTCAAAATTTCATAGAAAGTGAGCTGAAAGACAGCAAAGTTCGAGTTCTATTTTGGAAAATACATTTATTTAATTCTATGTTCAGCTCAGCGCATGGTCTTCTGAGTCATAAAGTATCAAAAGCCATGTAATATTGACATCGCTTCAGTATTTTGAAATCCCCCTCGTACTTGGCATGAAGAGCAGGACATGAAAAATGTACAAATTCGGAACTCGTCTTGGAAATACATCGAATAATTTAGTAAAAAACGACGTGGAGCTTGGCAGTGTTGCATTGTTCCGCTGTACAAGGGCAAAGGAGATGAACATGAATTTCGCAACTCAAGAGGTATCACTTTATTTATGTGGTGTCGGAAAGTTGAACAGGCGAATGCGGATCAAAAAGATTACAGACTGTACGGATGGCGCAATAGGAGAGGGACAGTGTGGTTTCAGGAGTGATAGTGGGTGTGCCGATCAGATTTTAGCAGTAAGACAGGTCTATGAGAAGTACCTTGCGAAGGGAAATTATGTGTTCTGGGCCTTCATGGATTTAGAAAAAACCTACGACAGGGTTGACAGGGAAGCGCTGTGGAGGCTGTTGCGTTTGTATTGAGTGGGAGGAAATCTGTTAAAAGCAGTTAAGAGTTTCAATGGGGACAGCAGAGCATAAGTCAGAGTGGGAGCGAGATGAGTGATTGGTTTACAGTGAAAGCGGATCCGAGACAAGGCCGCGTTGTTTCCCTGGTTATTCAATCTCTACATGGATGGAGTGGTCAGGGAGGTGAATGCGAGTGAATTGGGTTGTGCCTTGGAGCGGTTTGAAACGAATGGGCGGAGTTGGCTGTTGAGCCATTTACTACTTACGGATGATACGGCACTGGTGGCGGATTCAGATGAGAAGATGTGTGAGCTAGTATCGGAGTTTGGTAGAGTGTGAGAGGAGCAAACTTCGAGTGTACGTGGGTAAAAGAAAAGTAATAAAATGCTCGAGGAATGTCGATGCTAGCAGAATTTGTGTTCTCTTAAATTGAGAGATATTGGAATAAGTTGTCTTCTAAGTAACCGGGCTCTCATATGGAGAAGACTGACAAGTGAAAACTGAAGTGAAGTCGCGCGTGAAGAAAGGGTGTAGAGTATAGGGTGAACTGAAGAGTGTGATGAGCTGTAGGGCTTTGGGGAGGGAAGCAAAGAGAGGGCTGTAAGAGGGTGTAGTTGTCACAACTGTGCTCTGCGGAGCTGAGACTTGGGGGTGAAAGCAGAAGAGAGAAGAATTTTCAATGTCTTCGAGATGAAATGTTTGAGGAGGATGACAGGTGAGACGCTGAGAGACAGGATCAATAACGAATTGAAGTGAATTAGAGCGGGGATTGTGAAGAAGTTAGAGGACAGAGTTGATTTGCGTGTTCTGAGATGGTTCGGGCACATGGTGTGGATGGATGAAGGGAGAATGGTGAAAAGGAGTTTGAAGACAGGCGAGTGGACGTAAGCTTAGTAGAGAAAGACCGAAGTTTGGGAGTATGGATGGTGTGAAACATGAGTTAGGAAGGAGACTTGAGTGTGGAGGTAGGGAGAGAGCATGCAATGAATAGGCATGAGAGGAGGAGAATTATTGTAAATGGATGATTTTGGACGCTGCCTTGATCCGCTTTTTCAGGATAGTCATTGGTGGGGGGGGGGAGACCGGTCATCATGACGTGGCAGGGGTAAACCAGTGCGCCTTGACGTCGGCCACCCCCTTTTCAGGGGGGGATTCGGCCTTGTATCTGCATCTGTATTTATTGAAGATATAAATCCTCAAAATGCAGGCTTTGTAACGAAAGCCTTAGCATTACAAAAAAAAAAAAACGTATAGGCGTTAGAAGCAAGGCCTGAAAAACAGCGTAGTGCTGTAAAGCCGCATCAAAAGTGAGCTAATAAAATATATACCAAGTTCAAACTTTGATTTTGGAACCACGGACGTGGAGCTCGGCGTATGGTGTTTTTAGTTCTATTCGAGGTATACGAGGTCAAAATCTATGCAGTATTGGTGTAGCCTAAATATTTTAAAGTACATTTCGTTTAAGGTGAGAAAAGCAAGACCTGCTTGGAGGTCAATTTTGGAAAACGGAAAAATACTTTAGAAAAAGCTAGACGTGGACCTCTGCGTAAGGAGTACTCCAGTTATTCAAGTCATTAAATGTCAAAATCCATGCCTTATTGAAGAAGCACTAGCACTTTGGTGATCGGCGAGGAGGTTTGACAGACTGACACACGGACGCGAGCAACGATAAAAGCCCTTAGGGCCTGGAAGGACAACGGATAAAAAATATGTGCAATCAAGTCCAATAATATTCACAAATGGAAGGGTCGTCAGTGAAAATCTGTCTTGGGTGGTCTGAAACCTTACTAACCTGGGAGAATTCCTCTCGAAGATAGTGCAAGGCTTGCCTCTGCACCCAAGCTGAGCCATGGCTCTGTTTGCTCCACTGCAGCACCGACACCAAGTTGTCCAAGCTAAGGCTCTCCACGATAAGATCCTCGCAGCTCTGCGTCAAGATATCCAGCTCCAGGAATCTACCAATCTGGTAAACCTCCATGGCCTCTTCCACGGTAGTGAGGTGCGCGCGGCCCGTCACTGCCATACTCTGCGCCTCACTTAGGCTGTTGCTGCTGCCAGAGTCACGGATGATGCAGTTCAGGTCTAGTGTGTCGAGGTAGACGGCCTGAAGGAGTACGCGGGCGTAACGCTTGGGAATGACGCCTTCGTCTAGCACTATCCTGGTGGGCGGCGTGATTGCGTTCACGTTACACAATCCTGCCTCCTCTGTGTAGCGCTGCCGACGCTGGATCAGGCTGCGGAAGAAGGGGGATCTGGCGCTCAGGATGGCTTTGTGGCAGTACACCTCAAGTCTGTTATGGAAGCCGTAGTCTGAGGAGTGTCCACCACTGAGGCTGCCCGAGTCGCCCCCGATGCTGCCTCCGTTAATGCTGCCGCCGCCACCACCATTCGTGCCTGCACTCACTCCTCCATCAGCGCCGCTCGATCCTCCCGCGGCCACACCAACATTTTGACCGTCCCCATTGGAGGAAAACACCAATATACAGTCCGCATAATCCCCCGAGTCAAGAAGGTATCTCAAGTCACACTCGAGCTCATTGGGGTTGCCAAACTCCTTGCATAGCTGCTTCAGAAGGTCCTCATCACTGAGTCTAGTCTCGTTCTCTTTACTTGTGCCATCGTATGGGTTGAACTCGCCCGTGTAGAGGAAACGAAGCAGAGCGCTGAACATTGGTATGTCGATGCCGGCTGTTCGGATGTCTACCCCTATTTGAGCTCCATAGCCAGGGATCTTGCAAAGGACCTCCTGAACAAAAGGAAACGTGTTTAGGAACAGGATGTTGATTATGAGTATTTAGTAGATGGTTGGGGCAGTTTCATACACATGAGGTACTCTTAGTTTCAATTAGTTCTGGTTAATAAGATTTTCGGTGCGGTAGCTAGAACAAGATCTGTGTACATGTCCGTCGTAGCTACGTTGAACTTGTACCTGCCGGAGTAGCTACTAAATTTACGAGGTAGCTATGTGTACCGCACCAGCATCCCCATATCATACTTGCAAAACTAGTATAGTCGTCCTCCGAGCAGAAACGCTAGTTGGGTGGTCTGAGGAAAGGGAGCAGCTGCCCCTTTAGGTGAACTTCTGTGAGCTATTTAGGTACGTTTGTTACTAGTTTATGTGCACGGTATTAGGTCATTCATACAAATAAGTAATTTGAATCGGCTATTTCTTCATTTTCGGTAGTAAATAAACAATAAATGAATTTGGGTCACTAACTCGTAAGTAAGTTCAGTTTGGTGGTAACTGATACATTGTTTTCCCCTCGAGTTCTTTGTAATAACATTGCAATTAGGAAACAACAGTTGGGTTAAACTAGGAACAATATATTGCACAGTTCAACTGCTCATTAATGCTGAGATTCGAGAAGATGGTAGGGCTACCGATACCTCGTGGGGGTCGCTATACTATAAATAGTCCAGGAATCCTGAGTACCGGAGAGATTATTCGGTGTGATGCTGTCTTTCATTTCCTTGGCAGTGGGATTTCATACTACCGATAACAGATTCATTTAAAGTTATAATTGAACTGAAAGGATATGGTCACTTCTGCCCCTCCCTTGATGAGCTGGGTATAGCTAAGCCTTGGCAGGCAGTAGTATCGTACGTAAACACGAGATCTGATCTTCCCGACTTATTGCATTTGTATGAGATACGAATAATTGTATGGGATATTACTGGCATCCATAATTGAAAGATACCTAACGGTATTCAGAACTCTTTACCTACCAATCTTGTATTAACAGAGATCAAAGTTTACGAAATAATTGGTGTATACTGATAACACAGCATTACGTAGCTATTGATTTTGTATGCTACAAATACAGACACTAGGCCGCATCCCCCAGAAAGGGGGGTGGCCGACGGCAAGGCGCACCTCACACCCTCATACGCTCACACTCACACAACTTCGCCCTTTTGTGCTAAAGGGTCCGGCCGGTACCCTCTCAACATACACTCTGTGTCACGAGTGCAGTCCGAGGATCCATCGTCAGCAGCAGGGCCCGACAGTTTTCACTGGTTTACTCCCGCCGCGTCAGAATGGCCGGGCCCCCCCCACCCACGCTCATCCCGACAGCGGGGTGCCAAGGGCGGGAAAGCACATCGGAGCAGCGTCAAAATCAACCATTCACAACCATTCTCCACTCACGCCTGTTCATTGCACGCTCTCTCGCCACCTCCACATTCATGTCTCTCCTTCCTAACGCCTGCTTCACACCATCCATCGACCCAAACTTCGGTCTACCTCTAGGCCCGCGACCACTCGTCTCAGCATTCATCACCCTTTTCACCAATCTCCCTTCATACAACCTCTCCATGTGCCCGAACCATCTCATAACACGCGAATCCACTCAGTCCTCAAACTTCTTCACCATCACTGTTCTGTTTCGAACCACGTCGTTGGTGATCCGGTCTCTCAGCGTTACTCCAGCCATGCTCCTCAAACATTTCATCTCGAAAACATTCAACCTTCTTCTCTCCTCTGCTTAACTTCCCAAGCCTCAGCTCCATAGAGTACAGTTGGGACAACAACACCCTTTTACAGCCCTCTCTTTGCTTCCATCCCCAACGTCCTACAGCTGATTACTCTCTTTAGTGCACCCAACACTTTACATCCTCCTTCACTCGCGCCTTCAATTCAGTTTCCACTAGTTCAGTTATCTCCACATGGGAGCCCAGATACTTGAAACACTCAACTTCCTCCATGAGCTTTCCATTTAGGGTGACACTAATTTTGCTCGCATCGACATTCCTCGAGCATCTCATTACTTTACTCTTACCGACGTTCATTCGAAGCTTCCTCCTCTCACACTGGCTCAAACTGGCCCAACTGCCAACTCCGCCCATTCGCTTTCAACAGTTCCAAGCCACGACCCAGCACACTTGCGTTCACCTCCCTGACTACTCCATCCATATAGAGGTTGAACAGCCAGGGAGACATCACGCAGCCTTGTCTCAGTCCCACTTTCACTGTGAACCAATCACTCACCTCGGTCCCCACTCTGACACATGCTCGGCTGTCAGCGTAGAAACTCTACAACGCTTTCAACAGATGTCCGCCCACTCCATTCAAACGCAACACACTCCACAGCGCTTTCCTGTCAATCCTGTCGTATGCCTTCTCCAGATCCATGAAGGTCCAGAACACATCCTTTCCATGGGCAAGGTACTTCTCACAGGCCTGTCTCACTACAAAAATCTGATCGGTACACCCTCTACCACTCCTAAAGCCACACTGTTCCTCTCCAAATGTGCAGTACCGTACGGTCTCTAATCCTTTTGATCAGCACTCTCCAATACAACTTACCAACAACACATAACAGACTGATACCTCTCGAGTTGCAGCATTCATTTTTATCTCCTTTGCCCTTATATAGCGGAACAATGCAGGCACTACGCCACTCATTCGGTACCACGCCTGCCCCATAACACAAGCTCAGTAACCTCACCAACCATTCGACAATCGTTAATCCACCCTTCTTCAGGCACCTGTCGCAACGCCATCCAAACCAGGGGCTTTCCCTGCTTTCATCACGTCTACCGCCTCCTGCACCTCTTCCCTGGTAATGTCCGCAACAATTCTTTCTCCCTAAAACTGGCATCCGATCAGCACCACCCAGCAACAATAGCAGCCTCTCTATCATCCTCGACATTCAAGAACTCATCAAAATACTCGGCCCACCTCTTCCGTACATCACCACTTTCCAACAACAACTGGCCGTTTTCATCTTTCACCACTTCCTCATTCCGGTCTCTCCCTTTCTCACCCTCTTCACCTCTTTCCAGAACATCTTTTTGTTCTCCTCAAAATTCTGGCACAACCGTCTGCCCCACCTGGCATCAGCGTCCCTTTTGGTTCTCCTCACCACCCGCTTCACCTCGTTTCTTCTCTCTTTGTAGCTTTCACAAGCCACCTCAGACTTCACCTGCAACCACTCCTCAAACGCTCCTCTTTTCCGTGCCACCGCCAGTTTGACCTCCTCGTTCCACCACTCGCAGCCTTTCCTCCTGCATCCTCCCACACGGCGCGCACCACACACCTTCTTCGCACATCT
>SDVV010003426.1:0-21414 GCA_016164225.1 Gammarus roeselii | reverse complement strand
CTATCACACCCACGATGCATAGACTATCACACCCACGATGCATAGACTATCACACCCACGATGCATAGACTATCACACTCACGATGTATAGACTATCACACCCTTGATGCATAGACTATCACACTTACAACACGTAGACTATCACACCCATGATGCATAGACTATCACACCTACAATGCATGGACTCTCGATAGGTGTATCATATCATGTCAGACCGAAATGGCTTCAGAACACCGAAGGCTTTTATGAATATGCCTGCCTGACGACACTTGGGCGCTCATATAACACAGAGAGAATCTCGCCCTCCACTGCTAACTCAATGCTGTGAGACCCATCCACCAGAACGCGGTAGATCTATCGTGACCACACTCCCATTCTGCTACCCCAATAAAAAGCACATCGTGGTAGAGTGTAATATTGGTAGACTACTGACACAGAAATGATATCAATACCACAAGCTCTGGCCGGCCTCAGGAAATATGTCTCCTACATGTGATCTGTTCGGCCTCAGGAATATGTCTCTAACATGTGCTCTGACCAGTCTCAGGAATATGTCTCTTACATGTGCTCTGTTCGGCCTCAGGAATATGTCTCCAACATGTGCTCTGACCAGTCCCAGGAATATGTCTCCAGCATGTGCTCTGGTCGGCCTCAGGAATATGTCTTTTACGTGTGCTCCGGCCAGCCTCAGGAATATGTCTTCTACATATGCTCTGGCAAGCCTCTGGAATATGTCTCCTACATACGTCGCGCTTAGAACCTCCTTTGTAGGAGACGCCGTTGTAACCATACAAAGGAAACTACAATTGCAGTATAATTCTATTGCAACCACAAACAACCAGAATTTGGAATTATTGTTCAGGATATCATAAGAAGCAACCACTGTTATTTGTCATCATGTGACGGGTTTAATAATCGATCAGCGCACCAGCAAGACAACTCATGTGATATGGTGAATAAGAGGATTAGTGCTCCATGTGCCTGAGTATTAGTGAAAGTGTGGAACGCAAACATTGTAAACAATACTTTTCGCGAAACAATAACCTGTTCTTCACATCTGTTCGTGCAGTCTACACATCTTCATCGTACCCATCACCAAGTACGCCATTATCATTCTGTATCCAATCGTTAATCTAAAGCTGCGAAGTGAGTTAACTAAACACACAGAAAGAGAAGAGTAGGAACATAGTGAGTTAACTACACACACACACACACACACAGAGAAGAGTAAAGACATAGTGAGTTAACTTCATACACACAGAGAGAAGAGTAAAGGCATAGTGAGTTAACTACACACATACAGATAGAGAGGAGTAAGGGCATTGTGAGTTAGCTGCATACGCACAGAGAGAAGAATAATTGCATAATGAGTTTACTACATACGCACAGAGAGAAGTGTAAGGGCATAGTGAGTTAACTTCATACACACAAGGAGAAGAGTAAGGGCCTAGTGAGTTAACTTCAAACACACAGAGAGAAGTGTAAGGGCATAGTGAGTTAACTACATACACACAGAGAGAAGAGTAAGTGCAGAGTGAGTTGACTGCATACACACAGAGAAGAGTAAGTGCAGAGTGAGTTAACTACATACACACAGAGAGCAGAGTAAGTGCAGAGTGAGTTAACTACATACACACAGAGAGAAGAGTAAGGGCATAGTGAGTTTGCTACATACACACAGAGAGAAGAGTAAGTGCAGAGTGAGTTGACTGCATACACACAGAGAAGAGTAAGTGCAGAGTGAGTTAACTACATACACACAGAGAGCAGAGTAAGTGCAGAGTGAGTTAACTACATACACACAGAGAGAAGAGTAAGGGCATAGTGAGTTTGCTACATACACACAGAGAGAAGAGTAAGTGCAGAGTGAGTTGACTGCATACACACAGAGAAGAGTAAGTGCAGAGTGAGTTAACTACATACACACAGAGAGAAGAGTAAGGGCATAGTGAGTTAGCTACATACACACAGAGAGAAGCTTACAAGTGTTTTCAGCAGTAACAAGACAACAACAGGCCTTTTGGCCCAAAATAGGTTGCCTTTTGATAGTAAGAAGATTAGTTCTGAAGTAGAACGTCTAAGATAGCATCTTGTGTCTTAAGTGTAAGGGCATAGTGAGTTAACTACATAAACACGCAAAGAGGAGAGGTAAGGCATTGTGAGTTACCGACATATGCAGAGAGAGAAGAATAAGGACATACGCAGAGAAAAGAAACAGTCATAGTGAGTTATCTAACACACACAGCGATAAAAAGTATGGCATCGTGAGATAACTACATACCCACGGTGGGAAGAGTTCGAGCATAGTGAGTTAACTACTTACACACAGAGAGGAGAGGTAAGACATAGTAAGTTAACTACTCATACAGAGAGAAAAGAGTATCAGCATAATGGCGAGGTTGCAATATATACAAAGTGAACAGTAAGGCATAGTGAGTTAACTCATTTACACAGAAAGGAAGTGAAGACATTTTGCATAGAATTCTGCGTCATATACGTGAAGGTGAGCGCCTTGTACGGTGCATTCTAATAATCTGCGCCACGCACGTGCAGGTGAGCGCCTTGTACGGTGCCATGCAATAATCTGCGCCACGCTCGTGCAGGTGAGCGCCTTGTACGGTGTCATCTAATAATCTGCGCCACGCACGTGCAAGTGAGCGCCTTGTACGGTGCCATCTAATAATCTGGCCACGTGCGTACTGGCGAGCGCCTTGTACAGTGCCATGTAATAATCTGTGCCATGCACGTGCAGGTGAGCGCCTTGTACGGTGCCATGTAATAATCTGTGTCATGCACGTGCTGGCGAGCGCCTTGTACGGTGCCATGTAATAATCTGTGCCATCCACGTGCTGGCGAGCGCCTTGTACGGTGCCATGTATTAATCTGTGCCATGCACGTGCTGGCGAGCGCCTTGTACGGTGCCATGTAATAATCTGTGACATGCACGTGCTGGCGAGGGCCTTGTACGGTGCCATGTAATAATCTGTGCCATGCACGTGCTGGCGAGCGCCTTGTACGGTGCCATGTAATAATCTAGACGCATGAAAGAACGATCTATTGCATATTGATTAGAAATATGTATGCCTTTTCCGTAATTTACGAGGAAGTTTTTCTCTCTGCGTACGCCCAGCAAGTCATGTTAAAAAGAGGCTGATAAATGCGGTCTAAGTATCGCTTAGCAATAACCATATGACATTCAAATAACAGAAACTCACTCATTGTTTCTCACGACATTCGGCTTTGCATGCCCTAGTGGGCAGCTCTGCATGCCCTCGTGGGCAGCTCTGCATGCACATCGACTATGAGCAGCACCCACCAGATGCCTCAGGCAAGTAGGCATGCATCCTAGCAGGACAGTTCGTCTGCATAATCGTGAATGGTACGGTGTCTGGCACCATGTCATAAATATTACCGGTTTGTAAATATAATGGACTATGCAGTGATCTGGTCGTATCAGAGTTGGGCAGAGTCGTACATGACGAGTTTTAATTGTTTAACCTCTTCGTACTGGCATTGTTATTTTTACTGGAAAATAAAACATACCTAATTTACTTTAAAATTATTTTCCTTCGCACATTCTGTTTTGAGTTATATGCTAACAAAATTTTTCCTTATTTGAAATTTTATTAACAAAAAAGTATTATTGTCCATATTGCTAATTTTTTATATAAGTATTGGATACATTTCTGCGGTCGTGATTCAACTTTTTCCGCGTTAAACTGAATAGAAAACAGTAACATTTTATTCTCATTTATCAATTGATCAGCAAAGTATAGGAATGCGTTTCTGATGATTTTTTTTTAAATAAAAGCAGCTCTTTTTCTTTCACCAACGAAAAAAAAACGATTCAAAGATCCAAAGATTAGAAGATATTTTAATCAAATGCGACCAAAATTTCCCATCCATACCATCGTAAAAAATCATAACAATAACCTCAGGTAAAGGATTCTGCATCTACTCGATATTTTTCAAAGCAATTTTGAGACAATATCTTTGGTCGACAGTATCATGAATACCAAACAGGATAAGAAGCGCGTTGATGATGGGGTCGCCGCTCCCGGCAAGAAAAATAATACAATCAGCTCCACGTCAGGAGCTCACTGAAATCAAATGGGGTGGAAAAGCTGAGCAAAAAACGATTCATGTTAAGTGGACGAGAAAAGGCAGGCAAGAATACATGCAATAATTTTAAATTGTAATCGTACTTTTGCCATTGAGCTTTTTAAATGAATGACGCCAGAGATATTTTTTCCCTACGCACTGATATCTTTTTCGTTTCACAGCGATGCGCCTAAATGTGACGAAGAGAGTTAAATGGCAAATTTCGTGCCACAATCTTTTATCACGTTGATACATTTCTTAGATTATTGCAAGTTACGGGGCTGAAGAAAATTTTTAACATTTTATTTAGCAGTTAAAAATGTGACGGCATAAGGCAGCGATGAGTACGAGCAGTCTGATTGATGAGGAATCACTCTTCCGAACACGCTCCGTTCTCTTGGCATAGACTCAGGGCACTTATCATAGAGCGCAGCAAAGACATCAAGTTGCTGAGTGACCGAAATCCTGCTCTCTAAATAAAATTATGTCGATTATCGATGTGCTCGTAGGGACTTTCCTGATGCCGCGATTTTGTTGAAAAACAATTTTATATTCAATACGAAGCCACGTATTCGCTTTGCGACAACTTACACCAAAATTCAAACTGTTTACGGATAGAGGGAACCACACGATCCTGCCATCGCACGGCTAAATCTCTGAAGTGAGTCAAAAGAAAAGTGCGTCGTTCCAATAAATAGCGACCATGACTGGCAAAATAAATTTAAAAAACTCGAAGGTACATAAGATTCTGTGAAGTTTTAAAGTCACTTCTCTACTTTTGCAGTGAACAAACTTTGATATCATTCATCAGAGCAGTTTCGTTTTATTAAATAGTGAAAAATGCCCTAATTTCAATACTATTCTATTAATCATTGAGGGTCTGTCTCCCTTAACATCACAGTTCTTCAGTCAAGGAGGACTTGACTGCTGGTATCGGAGAAAAAAAAAGTCTTTCTAATTATGTTTTGTGGCCTCAGGAATATAAACCATAAGGGCATTATTGTAGTGACGTGCCCGTGTCTGAGTCTGCGTGCGCCCCTTCTTACGGTGTTTCGTTGCCTCCAAAAAGGGCATTATTGTAGTGACGTGCTCGTGTCTGACTCTGCGCGCGCCCCTTCTTACGGTGTTTCGTTGCCTCCAAAAAGGGCATTATCGTTGTGACGTGCCCGAGTCTGACTCTGCGCGAGCCCCTTATGGTGTTTCGTTGCGTCCAAAAAGGGCATTATTGTACTGACGTGCCCGTGTCTGATTCTGCGCGAGCCCCTTCTTACGGTGTTTCGTTGCCTCCAAAAAGGGCATTATTATAGTGACGTGCCCGTGTCTGACTCTGTGCGAGCCCCTAACGGTGTTTCGTTGCCTCCAAAAAGGGCATTATTGTACTGACGGGCCCGTGTCTGATTCTGCGCGAGCCCCTTCTTACGGTGTTTCGTTGCCTCCAAAAAAAGCATTATTGAAGTGACGTCCCCGTGTCTGACTCTGCGCGAGCCCCTTCTTACGGTGTTTCATTGCCTCCCAAAAACTTTATGAGTACTCGTTAATCTGTTATTTTGTGTCAGTTTATCCTGTATTAAGTCTGTAAGACAAGCAATTGCTTAATCTAATTGAGTTTGTGTGATCGTAGAAGGACGTGACACCCTCACCCCAATGTCAAAACAAACACTGCTTCAATGTAGACAGACAATAGTGCAACACAGCGCCCCTTACGTATAGCATAGCGGGTGGCCGGCAACCTACTGCAGCAAAGCAGCATGCCCTCTGCAAGCAGAAGTAAACCGTTGGTAGTCAACTGGATGTGTTCAGTATATTAATAAGTTATGCAAAAAAAAACAATTTATTGAATAATATGGAATGTTTAGGCCTCAGGCTAAATTTTGAGCTGTTCAAATGTAGAAAGAAAGTTGAATTGAATAAAATAAAAAACTCCCAAAATAAGAGTCAAACGAAGCTCCGTAGCACTATGTGGAGGTAAAGAAATGTCAAGGTATGAGGGCACGCACCTAATCATACATGGACGGCGGCACAACTAGTCTGCACTGTAGCCCACCTTGTGTTTTCCTTGTCATTATAAACACAATAGTCAAAGTAAAACATTATCGTTCGACCACGAATACCGTGAACTCCCTGAACGCAGTTTTTGACAGATCACTAGAAAACGTGGGCTCATTGGTCTCCGAATGTTTAAGCTATTTAACTTCTGATGAAACTGACATATTGTTGGCCCACTTTATGGATACCGGATTTAGTTTGTGATATGTTCACTGGCTCTAAAATGTGACATTGAAATGTTACAGTATTATCGAGGAATTTAGGACTGTGTGTGTTGTACCACAGCAACGGACCTTACAAATGCCGTACTTTCGGTGACTGCTGTGAATATGTGCAGTACCTAAAGAAAATTCGTTTATGGTATGTATCGGATTTAAATCGAATTTTATTTTGCTGCTGTACATGTACCCTTCATGCCTGTTTATCAGTTCATATAGTTAGGTACACCCGTGCATTCGAGTCCATACTATTAAAGACAGCGCTTAGGTGTGCAGGTGTCAGTCTGTAGCGCTCTTCACTATTTCATAGGGAAAAATATGAACGGTCGCTCCTGTTTTGGAAAAAGTTTACTCCCCAATATGATTTGTGTACGCTGTATCACGAATACAAAACAAAAGGCAAAGAGTGCGTTCCAGACTCAAAAAAATATTTCAGGACAATGAATAAGACGTATCACAAATACGGTATAAAGGCCGGAGTTAAGGAGCTTCTTCAAAAGTACAGCAGATCAATTCAAATAAATTTTACTAGAGTATTGGAACATAGGTTATCTAATAGGGGACGGAAGATAGGAACGGGGGACAAGAGGTAATGATACAATTGTACCTATTATTCAATATTATTTGCGAATGTCCAGTTACACTGACAGGAAAGGGTCAAGTACCGGTGCTAATAAGTTATCAAAGAAAAGACAACATCTTTGGTTTATAATTTCTTCGTTATGTTAGCTAACACCTGAATATACAAGATGCAGAGGCAAGGCCTAATCCTTAAGAGAGGTATTGACTGACGGCAGGATGCACCTTTCTTTTCTGTCATGCCCTCCCTCCTACCAAAACTTAGCCCTTTAGCGCTTAAGGGTCCAGTCAAGACCCCGCAACACACTTCAAGTTAAGAATTAGGTCCGATATCAGTGTCTGCAGCAGGGCTAAGCATATTTAATTAGTTTACC
This sequence comes from Gammarus roeselii, assembly GCA_016164225.1. Classification (NCBI taxonomy): domain Eukaryota; kingdom Metazoa; phylum Arthropoda; class Malacostraca; order Amphipoda; family Gammaridae; genus Gammarus; species Gammarus roeselii. The sequence goes on along the minus strand of SDVV010003426.1, from coordinate 14,096 downwards.
CCATCTGCGTCATAATTAACGGGCCCGTCCCCACCCAGGGCGGGCAAATGCGTCCGCACACTTTATCTACCTCCGTACAAATCTCTTCTCTACGAGATCTTCACGCCATCAATCCACTCAAACTTTGGTCTTTCTCTAGACCAACTACCATGCATTTCCGCCTTCATCACGTCTCCACCGATTTCCTCCATCATCAATCCTCACACCCACCTTGGAACACGTGAATCTACTCTGTACTCAAACTTCTTCACCATACCAGTTCAAATTCGAACAACGTCATAATTGATCGTTTCCCTCAACGTCATTGCGTCATGCCTCTCAATATGACCAATAAAAAAAATAGCAGCTGATCTGAGTTACAGTACAACCAAATATAATTTTCTTACATTATTTTCTATGATTTTTACACGAATCAGCACGTTTTTTTATCAGTTCATCTTTTTGCTCAGTCTAAGTGCCCTAGAGTCTGACAATACGGAAGCCTACGACCCATAACAAGATACGTCTTCATTTTACGTGTTTGTGGAGGCTTTCTTAATGAAGATCACCGCAAATTTATCAACGAATGTTAATATTCGGTCAACTTGCATTTTAATTTGAGTTTCACCTCAAGTGCGGAACTGACTATCGAACAGGCGGCTCTGCATGCCCTTATGGGCGGCGCTGCATGCTCTCGTGGACCGCTGTGCATGCCCTTATGGGTGTCTCTGCAAGTCCTCGTGGGCCGCTCTGCAAGCCCTCGTGCTGTGATCATTGTGCATGTAAAATGCTGTTTAGCAGCATTTTACAGAATAAAATACTGGTGACTATTGGATATAATTATTTTTCATTTCATAACTATTCGAAATCTAGTTCCTTAATCTTTGATTGAAGCTTTCTCTTCATCAAATTAATTTTCATGTCAGTATCTGTAGGATTTTGAATACAATGGACTGAGCAACCATCCTTATATTTGTTGTATCAACTTTGTATTGCCTTAAAGAGCAATAAAAAAATCATTACAATTTTATTACAAATGGTTTTAATACTTAGTACGCGTGCTAATGCAATCGAAAATGCTAGCTAATAAAATATTTGATTAAACAGGAAATAAAAAACAAAATTCAAGCGCATTTTTATTTCAACGTTATGCTAACTAGTCTAACATTATTAAATCAGCTGGTTGTAAGAACACAACAGGACAATGGGTTAGACAACAAAAGGCTTACAGATATACCTCAAGATTATACTACGGATACGTGATTATATAGTTGCAACATGTTAACACATTTCGTAAACAAATAGTTCCTTAGCCTAAGATGGGAGTGAAACCTAACACAACGGACCAGAGCTGGAAAGATGAGGCAACGTCTTACCAATCTTGTAACATGTTGACACTATTCATAAGCATGTATACTTCTTAAATCTATGAGGGGAATGAAACAATAATCGGACCAATGTTGGGAAGATTAGGCAACGTCTTTAACAATCTTTACCGATTAATTCTGTTAAACTATTCCACCTTCTTGACTATATTGAATAATTCCGCTCTAGTTTTACCTCTAATTATTAAATGACGCATCCAATGTTCATCAAAACGAATAAGGTTTGGAAATGACATTCAAACATTTTCACTTCGACTAGCGAAAAAGAATCGATAAAATGTTGCAATTAGTCGCAATATGAGCATCTGGACCCAAGAGGTTTCCAACCATAGCGCACGAGGTATCAGCAACAACCAATCTCGTCAAACGTCCGCACAATGTTCACATTCTTTTCGCTCTATCCAACGCCCGCGGAGTCCCTCTCCTCTCCTTTATATCGGCCCAACGCAAGGTGATTATATTTTCAAACTAACACATTTAACAGCCCAAGCCTTCTGAAATGGTTTGCAAGAGTTTGCAGGGCACGACGCTCCTTAACGGGAGAGCATCTATTGGTGAGTAAGGGGCCTATATGATTTCTAAATCTTCCACTTATTTCCATTGCACGCTTTGACATTCATCCACTCAGATCTTAAAGGCTGATGCAAAATAATTATAGGCCCAACTTCTGGATGATTCTCATTCGATTAGGTTAAGGGGGTTTATCTCCACCGGTGTTCGGGATCTCCATTAGATAACCAGGAATATGAGTTAAAAGGGTCACCTACCTGTGAATTGCCTTTGGCACCTCTCCAAACAAGACGCACAGAAAAAACATCTACACTTGTTGTAGCACGCTAAAAAACGCTTTGTTTTATGTATTTAGGCGCCGATCCTACATATTATCGTCCTATAATGCGGGGCATCTCAATGAAGTCATTTCAGAGTTTTAGAGTCACTTTATTGAATTAGTGCTTGAGCGAGAAAAAGATACCCAATGTTACTCTGATGGCTTACTGATGTACCAGACGATGACCATTCTAGAGAGACCGACTCATAACACCAACAGCATGAACACTCAGTTTATCGAGCTTGCACCATCCCAGGTGGTGGATAAGACTGGAGCTATCCAAATATTAGATAGGAAGTTATCAAGACATGCGATAAGAGGTGTACCCGGGCATCGTAATGAAGTTATTTAACGAATGTGCAGAACCTGTAGAACGCGACACTCCTCTAACAGTAGATGCGCGGAGCAGGTCTAAACCAACGGTAGGAGACGACACTTCTCTAACAGTAGATACATTGAGCAGATCTAAACCAACGGTTGGAGACGCGACACTCCTCTAGCAGTAGATGCATTAAGTGGATTCAAACAAACGGTTGAAGGCGTAGCTAAACTTTCGACCTGGCATCCTCTGAATAACAGAGATGTGTACCTACGACAGCCTCGTTTCTACACGACGACTCGTCAGTCTTCGAGTAGTCAAGAGTTTTTACCGGGCATAAGAAATAATTACCCCGATATTTCGGAGCCACGAAATATTTTCACCGCTTGTTCGAGAACAGAAATATTCACGCTGTAGGCTGATCAATTAAATGTAATTTAATTTTGAACACGAACCTATTGCAGCAATACAAAGACGCAAGGCCTACACAAAACTATTATACGGACATGAAAGAGGGGAAGGTTAAGTTGTGCGGATAGAATAACACTTCTTCAAAGAATGAATTCTAAGTTAGGAAACCATAGCTTGTTGACTGTAGTGGCTCCTAGACAATGAAACCAAGTATTTCTTCTTCAATTGTATTTTTTGTACACAAGTAGGATTGATAAAAAAAACTACATTAGTGACGATCCAACATCAGGATCTGAGATTGTAACGTTTATACATAGATATAAATTTATCTAGAACAACAGCAACGTTTATACAGGTTTGTACAGCAATCGACACTCCTGGAGATGATCGAACAACAAAAAATGTAATGCAAGCAAATGGCAGACCTATGAAAACTAAATACAAACAAAACAATTATTGCGTCCAAGACAAATAAACAAACTTTGTACATGAACGCCAGAAACAGCGTGGCGTCCTACAGCGGACCTCGGACGACGCCGACAACAGCACAACTCACGTCCAAAGCAACATAAAAGCAATGTGAACTATGAATGTTCAATAGTTGCACACACACACACACAGTGAACAATCCCATGATTAGATTGGTAATCCGAGTTTCCAGTGCTGTAGATTCTGTGTCCTATTAACGTCGGTCGTCTAAAGACAACCGCATTACAATTTTGAGACGTCTATAATAAAGTTGGGTGAAGATGGAATAGTCGTGACTGCAAAACGTTTAGTAGAACACCCGCTAACGCCAAGCAACTTCCAGTAAGGCCGGAATAACATCATTTAAACATCAAAAATGGCTGCTAATGCAGTAACTACTTACGGTAATCCATATAATAAAAAAACAGTTTCTCTGTCCGTCGCAAAATAGGCGAATATTTGGAAGGGTCGAGACAGAATCGGAGAAAAGTAGAGGTCCAACCCGTTTTTTTTTATTGCATCACACTGACGAAGCAATAAAGGAGTGAAACATTTTAAAGACAAATGATCAAAATACGTGGGAAGGGTTCTGGAGCATTTCAGCAGTATAGTTCAATCGATAAAAGACAACAAAACTCATTTCAGCGGGCCGATGGAACGTTTCTCTGACGCGAAATGAGAGGCTATGACTGCATACAGTCAGCGAAGCGACGGGAACAAACCCGTGTATTACATGACAAAGGTAAAGATAACCGCGTTAATTATGCCTTTATGGCCTAAATCTCTCGGTAGTTCAACCTCACTAAGTTATAGTTACAAAGGCAGTGGCATTAATGTCTTTAGAGCGCCAGAGACCGACGCTGTGTACGTTCACCTGCCATGTGATTGAACATCGGATTTTTTTTCCCCACTCAAGGCCGTGATACACCTGACCGTTTTTGCAAGCATCGCCGTGGGCATGCATGCTCTCGTGCAGTCAGTCGAATTCCTCCTTTCAATTACCGGTTTTCAAGTCTGTATTTATTCTAATACCGCATAACTTGGCGATGTGCTTCTTCAGACTAAAAAGGGTTATCCTACTGACTTTGGATTCGATGAAATGAGACGGGTATTTCTAGCGCGTTAAAGTAATGATCCTAATGGCACAGTACGTCAAGCCCGCATCCAGCTTGCAACAAGCTCTGGGTAAGTTAGCGTCGGCCTCTGGGTTTGTTTCATCTCAAGGCATGCTAGGAAGGTAGATAGTTCATAGTAGTGTTGCATTCAATATGATGTAGACCCCTGATCCTCTGGAAGGGCGGAATCTACAGGTAGGTAAGATTACATATGATAAATTTCTAAGAGATTAGATTTCAGCTATGAAATTTGTTGGTAGAAGATATCCGAGAAGTGGTTCCACACTGAATTGCTTCAGAGGGAACTTGTTAAGCATTAGGAGGAGTGTTGTGGAGTCCAGGTAGCAGTTCATGGCAAACTATTTGTACATGAGAATATACATCCCCGAGGGGATGGCTGCAGGGACGGCCTGGTGTATCGCGCCCTTTAGGATTTATTGCATTAGGGCTAAGGAGGCATTTGGCAACATAAACAAACACAATTTGGTCACAAAAGTGGGCTCTAGCACCTCGGCCTCGTGCATTAGCATGACTAGCGCCGCTGCCTCTATAGAGCAATGCTCTAATGGCACAGGTAATCAGGTTACTCTAAGAACTTATTGTATAGTGAACGGTAAACTTACTCCAATTCTGTCCCGACAGACATAGACGCAAGGCCGTATCCTCTAAGCAGGAGGTGGCTAACCGCAAGGCGCTCCTCACAGACCTTTCGTGCACTCACCAGTGTTTCTAGCGCGATGCAGTCGATATCCTCGTAACGCAGCAATTTGTGACGCAAGTACATCGCCTTATCTGAGTCGTTCTTTCACTAACCACATTTTTAAATAGCAACTCCGTTGTATTTTTCAATTGGCACATGATAATTGCCAACAAACATGGTTCCACACCCTGTCGCAGCCGGCTCCCGAATATGTATAGTTATTTCAAAAGGGGGGGGTTACAAGTTGGCATCCTGACAATTTGAAGAGGACGACAGAAGATGTGTTTGTTATAGAGATGCATATAGAGGGAAGAGGCTCCCTAACGTATCCTCAAAAAAGATTCAGTAACAAGTGTTTTCTCGACTTTAGGTTGAGATCAGACAGCTCTTGCCCGCGCTGCACGGTTACAAGTCATGTAATTCTCCTTGCTTGGGCAGAGCGCTTTCCAAGTCATCTTGAGAATGGAACGGTGGGGACCTGCTACTCTTACTAATATAAATAGAATTAGCCAACAACAAAACGACGAGCCTTCTTCTAATACAATTGAATACCAAGTTATTGACATACCTTGTCAAAGAAAACAGTACCGTGTCAGGAAACTTTTTGAGAGTCACTCTGTCAACACAGAGGGTTAATAATAAGAGCTTCCTTCAACGGCTTCTGACTGCATACGGTATAAACACCTCGGGGAAGATATGAGAGTTTTTGTTTAGTAATGGCAAGTAAAAATTGAAGACTTCGGGCCAAGACCACCTATCTGGAACCAATTGGGAAAACTGTAAATTATTATATAGGTTATTAAATCGACTGAGATCACGTAATTGGCAATACAAGCAGCTTAGATCAAGAGCAACTCGATGTAACACAATATAAATGTTCAAAATTATTATATTTTGTAATAATAAAATTAGTCCAGTACGTTATTTCAGTCAAGGAGTTTATTCAGACAACAAATACGAATGACAATAATGAATAAAAAAATCATCGTGTCTAGGAAGATTCGATGACACAACACGGAACACAATAAGAATCATAAATTAACACTGCGCAGCCCTTTATTAATTTAGTGTTGCCTGCTAAGCAAAACCCTCAAACGACGAATACCGCAGGTGGGAAGGGAAATTAGAGGTGCCAACTAGTAATTAATTTTTAGACACTGAATCTTAACAGATGTAGCGCGTTCGATGCGACACTTAGTTAGAAGACATATGAACTCGAAGTCTGGGTAAATAAATATAGAATCAGGTCTTCAAGGCCGTAATCAATAGACGTAATAGTTACAGTTAAATTGAAGTAGCTCATCCATCCAAGAGAACGTCATGTCACGGAGCTACATCAACAAGCCGCTGCGAGACGCCCATGACGTAAGATGGTACTTGTTGTCAACGTCAGCCGTAAAAAAGGCCATTTGGGTTCAAAGAACCACCTTATCAAATTAATAACACAAATATGTGGTATAGCAGTATGTGATTTTAGTCAAAAAGTTTTATTTGACGACAAATACAGATTACAATGAAAAAAAATACTGCACTAAATAGAAGGTATCACACAAATACGTGAATACTCAGTCAGTAGCTACAATGAAATTTAACTGCAGTATTATCCTGGGGCCGGCTACTCGACGCAGCTCAACCTGGAGGAACGGCTTCTGGCCGTTACCGTCTACCAGCACAGGATATGTATAATGGGCAAAAAATCTAGATAAAGGCTAGAAACATGCCTGCGTTATCAAACAGGTTACTGAAATTAATTAAATGGGTTCAGTTACGTTTGTATTTGCTTTGCGTAAAAGTGACATGAAATAGTCTCAATACACGGGATTCGAACCTCGAATTTAAAGAAGCGTCGATTTTAATAATATTTTTGACTATAGCCAAAAAGTTACGACTTATGTTAGACGAGCATTACTGCGACAGAGAAACAAAAAACTCAGCCAGACCGAGCAAATGGACTTCAAAAGTTATCTTCGACCCCGTCCACCCCGCCCCCAGCTATGCCCTCTATCATCACAACCACCCCAGTCTCCCATTCGTCCTCTACCACCTCTGCCTCTGTTCCATTGCCCGCCTCGTTCTCCCCTCTCTTCGTCGCCACGTCCTTCATACTCTTCGTACTCGCCTCCACGGCCGAACCCAGTATAAGAGTCGCCGTGGCCTCTGAAGTGCTGCTGCGGCGACTGCTGCTGGTGATGATAGTCCCGGTTCTGCCTTCGGAGGCGGTCAGCCTCGTATGGAGGAGGGCCTGGTGGAGGCGGAGGCCCACCGTAGCGCCCTCCTGCGTCACCATAACGATCGTCGCCGTAACGATCTCGACGATCAACGTACTGATCGCCTCCTCTGTATCCGTCAACCTCAGGACCTGCCCGAATGGGACCACCAGATGGTCCAAGGGCAGCAGCTGGTGGCTCTCTGACACCGTGACCGACTCTAGGCGCACCGTATTGATCGGGATAAGAAGCAGGTCTTTGCCGGGGAGGAGGACCACTGGGCATGTCACCAGGACCAGGGGGATGAGGGTACTCGTGAGGACGAGGGACAACAGAAGGCATCACAGCCGAGTGAGGATAATTAGACCGAGGAGGAGCTGACGGACCCACGGAAGGGAGCCCTCCCACCATGGGGGGAGGTGCTCGTTGATCAAAACCAGAGTGTGGCGGGATTAAAGCTGCTTGATGGTGGGGAGGAGGCACAGCTGGAGGATGTTGATGGTATGGTGGTGCGGGCACTCCAACACCAACGGGTGGTGGGACCTGCTGGTGGTGATGAGGAAGAGCAGCAGGATGGTGATAAGCTTGCGTTTGAGGCGGGTGTAGGTATGCTGAAGGCTGAGCCGAGAGTCGCTGTTGTGGAGGGGGATGAGACATCGCGGGATGGTTCATCTGTTGTGGATGCGCCGCCGGATGCCCCAAGGGAGGGGTTGAGCCTCCTCTTAGATGAGAAAGTGCGGCAACTGCTGCCGCAGCCGTGGCTGTTGGTCGGCCGACAACTACTGCGGGAGGAAGTGAGCTGACAGCGATAAGCGGACGCTGCTGCGGTGCCAGAGCAGCATCGTGAGGCGGCGGCACCGTAACAGTTGCTGCCACTCGCTGGTGCTGAGGTGGCGGCAGCAGCATTCTCATATCAGTGTCACCACTACCCGGGCAAAGTGCCTCGTTTTTTCGGCGAAGAATCTCAGCTTCTTTCTCTTTGATTTCGTCTTCCTTTCGTTTGATGCTCTCCAGAATCATGTGCAAGTTATCAGGAATGTTGATTTTGGTTGTGTCTAACTTCACTTGATCAGACTCAACATTGTCAGACGTCTGAACGGACTTATCTCCATCATCATTTGAAGTTACCGTTGAGTCGACCGTTTCCAAAACTCCAGTGGAAGTTTCGTCCTCCTTACCAGAACTAATGGTCATCTGCATACATTTCAATTCTTTCTTGTGCTCCTCAATTTGTCTATTCAACTCAGCAAGCATTGATTCTTGTTCCCTCGAAAGGTCCGACTTCTTGATTTTCTTGGCTTGTTTACCCGCAGATTCGTCAGAGCGTCTCTTAACGGCCTTGTTGGAAGGAGACTGCGGCAGCTCCACAATGTCATTGTCATTGTCTGAAGGGTCATCGGGTGCTCCCGGAGGAGTATTCGTAGGCGTCAAAGAAGGCGTGTACGATTGCTCCTCCTCCTTGGACGATATCTTGGAATCAATTAAAGCAAGGTGGGATTTACTTGACGACAAGGAAGACTCCTTAGACTCTTCCTCGTCCTCAGGATCGTAGGGCGCTGTCCCTCCTGACGATGCAATTGCTGACGGTATGAGCGCTGCCGCTGTACTCGGCAGGGGCGGCGTGAAGCTTCTCTCACTCGCCTCCTTCAACTCGAAAAGCATGGCTGAACTCTCCTCGGAAAGTTTGGCGTCGGGGAGGTCCTTCCAGGTGCCAGAGAAGGGATCGTAAATGCGTTTGGGCTTAGGGCGAACCACGACACCGACCAGCATGTGCGGCCGCTGCTCTTCGAAGCCGGGGCCGTCCAGAGGCAGCAGCACCTGAGGGATGGGCTGGTGGGACGCAAGAGGAATGATGTAGAAGTCCTTGACGCTGCTGTTAGGAATATGGCCCAGCACGCCGTACCTGAAGAAAAGATTCATATAATAGCTACAGTCCGACAAGCGATCGCATTTCGGAACAGAAAATAAGTCAAACTAACCCGGTTCAAAAAATATGGGGAAAAATATAATTTCTCTGAAACAGGTGTCCGAAACATACATACGATCAAGTGTCATTGTAAAGACGAAAATTTTGAATATCTTATTTTGAAATTGAAATAATTATTACAGAAGAATGTGGAAGTATAACTGGTATAGCTTTATAGTGTTGAAAAACGTATGTTAATATTTCACCAGGGCAGACATCACACGATTCCTTCGAAGAACAACGCCCCGCGCGAACCCCTACAGGCTACAGGCCTCACCTCTTCTTGGACGAGAGGTACGAGTAGAGGGCTATGTAGGCCACCTTTTCCTCCTCGCACGTCGGCTGAAATCGCACTACCAGGATTTCCTGGATACAAATAAAATTCAAATGTTAACAAGTCTAAACACAAAGCTATGCAAAATATAGTTAATCGATAAGGATAATTTCCCATTATCACCCGCGCACCTCTTCCAATATTACCCCGTCCTACCAGTCCGGTGCCCTATACCCAGCATTGCCCCTCTCCTGTTGATCAATAGCTACACACTAGTCTAATGTTGCTCCTACAGGATTAGAACATGGTTTAGAACTTCTCTGTGATCAAAATGACCGACCCAGAAAAGTGTGTCAAGCGCATGATTAGATTAGAATGAGGGGTTCCTCCTCTCCACCATATTTGATTAAGGAGTGCCTCTCCACCGGATTTGATTAAGGGGTGCCTCTCCACCGGATTTCATTAAGGGTTTTATCTCCACCGGACCTTTGACACAAGCGCGAAGATAATCAATTAGATAAGTTCGCATTCTAGTGTTTACGTAAAGAATGAATACCCAAGTCTAAACTGATCATCGATTCTGTGTACATTTCTTCAATATGCCAAAGTAAATTGTGGAGTGGCAGAATTATTTTCTTCATACAGCTTGTTAATGTTTACAACACTTCGAACAAGCCGGTATTTTGCGGCGAAAGTGATGTCAGTGAGTGAGATGGATATTTTTTTTTAGTGCTTACGGAAATGAGTGAGGAGTAAAGGGAGAAATTTTGGATTAACCCGAGTGAGTGTAGAGAGTTTTGGATGTCATTACAACTTGGGTCTATTGAGTGACCTAAATGCAGGAGTTGGAGAGGAAACGGTGGAGAATGTGGTTATTGTTTTTGCTCTGTCCCAAATCCTCCTGCGTTGGAGGAGACACAGCGGCGCACAGTCCGAAACCCGTCAATTCACAGACATAAGAAAGTCGATGCTGTCTCGCGGTCTTTCCCACAGATCACGCGCCGACATGATATTAAGAGTGAGCCTGCCGGGTGCGATGGCTGGAACTGACGACGTGACGTGCTCGACCGTATCAGGCGAACCCCATCATCGCGAACAGAGATCGGGAGGGACGATCCCCAGGCTGTGCTGGTAAGGCTAGAGAGCCGTGTGGTGCCCGCACCTCAACATCGACAGGTGAATCCCGTCACCCCTGGGCAACACCAACTCGTCGATAACCAGTTCTGGTGGGCGACTGAGAACGTGTTTATTATGGTCACAGAGTGTAAGAGCTCTGCACTGCGTGTGTATCTGTTAGTGCATAGATATGTCTTCTGTATGCCAGGGAATGGTGATGTGAAGAAAACCGAAGTGTGCAGCCGTGGTGTTGAGTAGGTGTCGGTTGGATTGACGTGGGCTCAATAGATTGTAGCAAGGGATGTGCCGGGTCAACAAGCTTGTTAAATAATTGAGTCGCTCTCAAATCAAGATGTTTATAAGGGAGAACATTGGCTTCCTCATGAAAGTTGGGAATAAATGTGGTCTGTGTACAGCCCGTTGCGATGCGCAAGGCCCTGTTCTGTATTCTTTGTAGGGAAATGTGTGCGGGTCCAAGGCCTAAGGACCAGGCGGTGCTGCGTTGATGATGGGGCTGATGAATTGTTTGTATGTAATAGTATCTTGACAAAGTGAATGGGATGCGCCCTTGCAATGACTTGCTGAGGGGCTGTGCGACTGCCAGCACTGATGGTGGGAGCCTATGCCCGCCACCTACACTACTTTACGAATAACGTAGGGAAGAGATTGTTCGATATTGACCACTCAGGTTACAATTATTTGAACTAGATTAGATAAGAGTGTGAAGACTTTTCATTGCACTGGTTTGACCGAACGTCAAACCAGCAGCCTGTGCTGCATCGAGTCATCGACAAGACATCGTACGTCTTCAAGATTGCTTTCAACTCACGGCATGCTCAGGTCCCCACAATTTACAGGGGTAGGCCAAAAAAAAAGTGTTTTAATCAAAAACATTGGTCCTCTGGGTTGGAGGAGTTTATCGGTAGATAAGATGAAGAAGGCAACTGAAAAATTGCCTCAGAGAAAACCTTTTAAAGGTTAAGTATAGTTTGCCAAAACGATGGTCTTAGCTGGTCATTGTAAGTAATTTTAGATTCAGTGTGCAGATATTTATTGTAAAAAAATAACAACATGTCATTTTCTGTATGAATGAACCTAGAATTGATAGATCCGAACGTATTCATTTGTTCTATGGAGCTACCAAGTTTTATTTGGAACCAAATACATAGCTCGAGACAATTGTACCTCTGATTTATTGTATATTTCAGTATTAAGAATTACTTTGTGTCCCTACCAGAATACCATGAGGCATCTCATGAATAAACATTCTTTATTGATTCAAGCTTTGTAGCCGGGGCATTCGAATCTTGCTACCGTATCCACCACGTATCGAAGAAGGCGACTAAAAGGGCGCCCAGGAGCCGGGAGTAGATTTGTGCTAACATAACCCTTGCGTGTCATAAAAGGCAACTAAAAGGGGCGGAGCGAAGGGGCTAGGAATACCGTTCTCTGTAAAACCTTTCCTCAAAGACGGCAAAACGAGCGGGGGGAGGAGAGGCCCAGGCCTCTCCGAACCCAATTGATAGGGTCGCTGAATGTGCGTGGCTCTAGTACTAATGATGTAAAGAGGAGGGAGATTGGTGAGATGTTTGTGAGGAGGAAGTTTGATGTGTTGACGCTGAGTGAGACGAAATTGAATAATGAGGGAGAATATGAGTTTGGTGTGGTAAGTGGAAGGAAGTCTAGTGTGGAGGAAGGTTGGGCACGAGAAGGGGTAGTTTTGATATAGAGTGGTCGGTTGGCTAGTAGCGTTACCGAGTGGAAGGAGATGTCCTCAAGATTGATTTGGGTTAAAGTTAAGTTAGGGGTAGAAAGATGTTTTTTTTGTAAGTGCTTACGAACCTGACAGCGAGAGGAGTGAAAAAGAGAGGAAGCAATTTTGGACTGACTTAAGTGAGTATTGAAAGTTTTGGAGGTCATTTCAATGTAGTTGTACTGGGTGACCTTGATGCGAGAGTTGGAGATGTAGAGGTGGAGAATGTGATAGGAAGGTATGACGTTCCCGGTAGAAATGACAATGAAGAAAACTTGATAGGTCTGTGTATGGAGCGGGATTTAGTGGTCGGGAGCTTTTTGTTCAAGAAGCGAGATATCAACAAGTACACATGGGTAAGGATGGCCCATGGTGCAGTGGTGGAGAGAGCACTGATGGATTTTATGCTGATATCGAGGAGAGTGGTGGGGAGGCTGTTGGATGTGAGGCGAGGGTGGAGGAGTGTCTGACCATCTGTTGGTGGAATGTAGATTAAGAGTGGAGCAGAAGTGGAAGGGCAACAAACGAGTGGGAGGAGGAAGAGAGGTAGTGAAAGTGAGTGGACTGGATGTGAGAAGTAGAGCCGAGGAGTTCCAGCAGGCATTGAGGGAAGGATATAACAACGTGAGAGGACACGACCTGAGAGATGTGGAGGAAGAGTGGGAGGCGGCAAGAGATGCGTTGTCAAGAAGTGCAAAGAGGTATATGGTGCGCGCCGTGTGGGCGGGTGCAGGAGGAAAGGTTGCGAGTGGTGGAACGAGGAGGTCAAACTGGCGGTGGCACGGAAATGAGGAGCGTTTGAGGAGTGGTTACAGGTAAAGTCGGTGGTGGCTTATGAAAGCTACAAAGAGAGGAGAAGCAAGGTGAAGCGGGTGGTGAGGAGAGCCAAAAGAAACGCTGATGCCTGGTGGGGCAGATGGTTGTGCCAGAATTTTGAGGAGAACAAAAAGATGTTCTGGAAAGAGGTGAAGAGGGTGAGAAAGGGAGAGACCGGAAAGGAGAAAGTGGTGAAAGATGAAAATGGCCAGTTGCTGTTGGAAAGTGGTGATGTACGGAAGAGGTGGGCCGAGTATTTCAATGGGTTGCTGAATGTCGAGGATGACAAGAGAGGCTGACATTGTTGCTGTGGGTGGTGGTGCTCAAATGCCAGTTTTGGGAGAAAGACTTGTGGCGGACATTACCACGGAAGAGGTGCAGGAGGCGGTGGACGTGATGAAAGCAGGGAAAGCCCCTGGTTTGGATGGCGTTGCGACAGAGTGCCTGAAGAAAGGTGGAGTAACGATTTTCGAATGGTTGGTGAGGTTACTGAACTTGTGTTTTGTAGCAGGCGTGGTTCCGATTGAGTAGCGCAGTGCCTGCATTGTTCCGTTATATAAGGGTAAAGGAGATGAAAATGAATGCTGCAACTCGAGAGGTATCAGTCTGTTGTGTGGTTGGTAAGTTGTATGGGAGAGTGCTGATCAAAAGGATTAGAGACTGTACGGACTGCGCAATTGGAGAGGAACAGTGTGGCTTTAGGAGTGGTAGAGGATGTACCGATCAGATTTTTGCAGTGAGACAGGTCTGTGAGAAGT